>JACGCK010000230.1:0-67976 GCA_014925825.1 Pholiota molesta
ACACGAACGAGGATTTGAACCTCGGGTCAACGAACTATATAGGGACACCAGCTTCTGGTGTATCTGTCTGGAGTCATTGCCGTAGTATCATATGGGGTCCCAAGCTTGGAAGGGTCTGTGACGAACGCGGCAACATTTATGAAGCTGCGCGAATAGCATAGGCAATGACGTGCTAAAACCAAGTTAGTCAAAAGTTAGTCGTTGAAGTATTTGTATAAAGAAAACCGGAAAACCTTGAATTTTCCAACGTACTAGGGCATTCGTCAATGGCGAGAGAAAGACACATTGCCATGCATCATCAACGACACTCACCATCATAGGCGCGTAATAGCGCGATGCCCAGGAAACACCTCATCCAACACGTCTCTAGGAAAGCCCGCGATATGCGATAGTACCGGACCACACGGGCTCCATGGACGGTGACTCTGGCAGACCTTGATGCAGAGCAGACTCTTTCGCACTGTCGACTTGATGCCATCCATTCCACCAACAGATCGCAAGTCGCCGTCGTTCCGTTCTCGAACTGAATTCGGATTTCATCCCCAACCTCCTCATACGACGAGAAGCGATGTCCTAGTGGAGACGACCGCTGAGTCTGCTAACGAGCGTTGTTGAAGATCGGCTCTGTGAAATGTCGTAGACCCGCCTGAAACACCGTCGCATGAACCATGGCGGTCGAATGCGTTAACAATAAACCGACCTTCCATCATATGTCGTGGATAAAATAGCCCTCCGGCTGATCACCTTTGCGGACTTGAAAGACGAGACCTAAAATAAACACGGTTAGTGTTTTTATCCCGTGCATCCCCACCACTGAGATAGGCGCTTACGCGTCGAATTATCCGGCGGTCTTGGGAGGAACTGCTCGAGCTTCTCCCCGAGATCGATGGCTTTCATAATCCTCCACACGCGTGGCCATAGGGTGATCCCAGCGCCGATCTCAGAGATGACTGAAGCACTCTCGTACAGATCGACTTCGACATTGCTTTCAGAACCGCGTTGCAGGGCGCCCAGAGCAGCGGATAAGGTCAGACCGCCGATGCCTGCTCCTCTGAGATGATAGAAATGATCAGGCGGAAAGAATTATAAGGCGAAGAGGCCAGAGACGCACATAATTGCCACTCGAACTTTTGATGGGACATTGGGTCAATTAGAGTTACTGGGTTTACCGTGATTGAAACTCTGGGACCTTTTATGCTTTTCGAGCCGAAAACGTTACAGATAAATCGATAGCGCATGTGCACGAACCGTTGAATAATAACTGCCGTCATCCTCCCACAGAATATAGTGAAGCCTTCGCAACGTCATCGGGGCGATTATGCCGTATCGTGGGTCAGAATGAGTATTATCGCCAATTGTTCATATCAGCAGACCTGGTGTGACCACATACTTATATTTGCTCTTGTTCTTCACTTCGCGTGCGTCAAGTATTCAATCATTTGTATTATCTAGACAAGTAGCTTGGAGTCTAGTCCTATTTGCTTTCCACGGCGGCGAGTATTGTGGCGTATTTAAGGATGCCACCACATAGACCCATTTTCGTACAGAATGAATGCAATGTGGCTACTGTGATAAAGAAATCTCCGGCGCGTGGGCGCCAATCTGTTTCTGAAATTTTGGGAAAGAGTTACGAGGCTGTGGCCAATATATCACTCCCCACAGACTCAGTGGCATGATTGACATATCGTCTACGGTGATTGAACTGAAGCATTAAAATATTGATAGCAACGCCATGCCTGACGGTCTCTATTTAAGTGGATTGCGGCGCGAATAGTGGGATCGACTATAAAAAGTAATTATGTACCTACGAGAACTCAGAAGAAGTTCAGTGAGCGCTAAAATCTGAAAAATCGAGACGTCGATTCAAACAAAGATTCGACGATTTAAAATACATCTAAAAAAGGTATACTTTCCAAACCTACAGCGAGTATAAATACACATACAACGGCCTAAAATACTACTGTACATCCAGCATAGCAACAAAATAAAAAGCATCTATATCATAAATACACACACTCGAAGTTCCCTAGCACTTGTTCACCCCAACGCCCACGCCCATCACCTCCAGTTCCCTAATTCGGCCCTCTGGAATTCTCGCCCTCGCCATGCGCGCGAAGTGTGCCTGTGGCCGATCGTCCTCCGTATCCTTGTCTTCGAAAACAATCTGCTGGATCGGCACCCCATACGCCACACGAGCTTTCACGAAGCGAAGGAGTGCCGTCCACGTAGGACCCGCAGCGCTCTCCACACCGAGGTGCATGATCCTCAAAGAAGGCAACAAGACATCGTCGGCATTTGAGCTCGTAGCGGTCTCCTCGGCGCCTGCTGTCGTAGGCGAAGTAGAGGTAGAGACAGACTCGGAGTCCGATCCTGACTCAGACGAGGACGGAAACACCGACTCGCTATCCATCGAGCGCGAGCGCGAATGTTGTTCCCCATGGAGCATCCTCAACACCCCCTTCGCCGCCTTCGCCCCAGCGTCAGCACTTCCACCGCCCGTGCGTGGCGCAGCACCTCATTCAGCGCCACAGAATGAATGTTGGGTGAAGCGACGAGGGGCAACTCGAGCTCGAGGGACGACACCTGCGGTAGGACCGCACGCGCCATTGCAGCGAGTACCGGCGAAAGGACGGTAGCTGAGGTGGATGCTCTCGTGGGACGCGCATCGATGCCATCAACGCTGGTTCGATTAGGAGGCAAGGTGGAAGGGCTAGCAGCGTCGCCGCCGCCGCCCATGGAATGCAAGTTCACGTAGATCGAGAAGCCCGCTTCAGGATCAGGATCCCATCCATCTGAATCCGCACCATCGACACGAGCAGCAGACACCTCGCCAAGGACAACAGGCGGCGGCGACGCCGACAGATGCACATACACATCGCGCTCCGCAGCCCTGATGCTCAAGCTCAACCCCGCCGTCTCCTCTGCCGACGCTGATGCGCGTCCATCAGACGGACCGCCCTGAGAATCACCGCCAACAGCGCGCGCAAACAAGCTCACCACCCTCTCCACATCATCCACGTCACCGGTATCCGCGTCAGCGCAGAGCAGCGTCCACTTCATCTGCCGCCGCCGCCGCCCCGTGGTGTCCGTGATGGGAGCGGCAAAGCCGCCGCGAAGACGGCCACGTCCTCCAGCGCCGCATCAAGCGTCAACAGCCTCAACTTCGGAAGGGCGCTCTTCTCAACCACCTCATCCTCCATCCCTTTCATCTCTCCCTCTCCCTCCCCCATGCCGCCTCGTCTCGCTCCCTGCGAGCCTCGACTCGCATTACCGGGCCCAGGAAGAACACCATCGCTTCCACTCCCAGACCCCGCTTTGAGCGTATCCCGCAGCGTCAGATCCACCCGGCGCACCACCGCGCCCTCCAGCACGAGCACCTCCAGCGCCGGCATGAACGTGAGATAGCGCAGCCATTCGCGCGCGGTCGGCGCCGTGCGCAGCGGCAGGTCCGCGATGTGCAGCGCCTGCAGCAGCTGCAGCGTGCGCAGCGCGCGTGGCGACGGGGGCGGAAGGAGAGGCGCGCCGGGCGACGCCGGGCGCGGACTGGGGGCGATATCCGGGGGTATGCGTGAAAGTGATGAGGAAGACGAGAGGAGTTCGTGGAACGCGAGATTGCATTCGGCGATAGCGAGCCGCCTGAGCCGGGGCGCATTCGCGATGACGCCGAGCGGGACGTAAGTCGCTTTCCCGTCTTCGTCGGTCTCTTCGTCTCCGTCTTCCTCCTCCTGTGTGATGGAACCACGTCGAGGACGCGACTTGACAATCCGCAAGCTCTCCAACTCCGGCAGCACCCCGCCCGGTGTAGCCAACCTCTCAAGCAGCACAGAAGCAAAATACGGCGCAGGCACCGCAAACCCCAAACTCCTCGCCCTCCAAGGACCTCCCTCGTCAACACCGTCTCCAGCCTCGCCCTCCTCGCCCGATCCTCCCTCCGCCTCTTCACCACAACATCATCCCGGCCTTCCCAGGCCCATTCCCCCAGATCAACCCTGGCCCTACTCCCCGCGCTCAGGCTTCGCATGCGCGTAGCGGACCCAGCGCCAGCGGCCGCTTTCGACCACTGCCACACGAGCTGCAAGCCCACGCCCGCGGAGCGCCTCAGCAGCTCCGCGTTCCATCCAGACGAGCCGCGCTCAAAGTCAAGGAGGAGCGCCCAGAGCCGCGCTGACCGCAATGCGGTATGTCGAAGGGCGCTGGTGAGGTGGGCGTACGTCAATACGGTCCGGGTCAATGAGAACTGAGATGTGGAGGAGGATGAGGACGGAGGTGGGATGTCATGACTGGCAGCAAGGAACGCCCCGGTGAGGAAGAGGTGCTCGAGGACATCTGAGTTAAGGCGCGAGATGGGCTGAAGCGCGTTGTGCGTCCGCCGCGCTGCGAATTGCGTCATATTCACACCTGCTTTCACATTAACGTCGCTTGGAATAGGGTCTGGACGATCATCATGGACGGAGTAAGTCGAAGGAGAGGAGAATGCAGGTAGGCGTAACGCAGGTTTGCCGATCGGCGCTCGATTTGATCCGGTGAGATGCGGCGTAGATTCAGCGGCTAAGAGGAGCGATGAGGGCATCTGGAGACTTCTTTGGGTATGAGGCACAGTGGTGGATGTAGAGAGGTCGATTAGATCAATGAAAGGTGGTAGCTCGTCGAAGGAGACTAGATAAGATTCGATAGCGTGCACGACGGTGGCAGTAGGTAGACGTATGCAAGACAAGTAAGACGATATTGAATGAGCGGGAGGAGTAAGAAAGAGGTAATGATCAGCGGCCTCCGCTTCCTTATAACCTGCGCAGAAAGGAGAGCTAGGAGTCCTGAAACGGGGGTGATCTGCGATCGAAATGGCGGATTCTGGGCTAGGTAGGTAGATATAGTCATGTCCCGTATCTGCCCAAGCCTAGATGTAGAACTTACCTCACGCAATTCGGTGTCCGTCCATCTGCTTTCTTGGCAAGAAAGATTGTGTGATAACCCGCATGCATGATCATGATCCAGGCATCGCGTGTACTTCCAGGAATTGGAGCGCATGGGAGGAGGAGCGCCGGGCACTTTATTCTCACATATGCATGTATCATCCAACGTCTGGACGGTAGTGCCCAGAGCAAAGTCTAAATAGAGCGCACGACGACTTGTCTGCGAGGAAGAAGCGTCGGGCACCCTCTTTCAGCGTATGCTGACTCCACCCCGTAAAGATTGACGTTGACGATGAAAGCGCTTATATGCAGTGGGTGGAGGTTATGCTTGCGCCAAATGGCAGACACAGGGTAAAGTGCCAGTCGGAAATCACATGCACGAAGATCGATGGGACTCTCCCACCACAGGGAAGAAGTTACAGCGATGCTATGATGCATCCTCGCCGAGTCGCATCTAAGAATATGCTCTGACGCGCGATTATCTGCCAAGACGGTGGGTTCCTTTCAGAATAATGAGCGTTAGGCTCGAGCGACCCTCGACGATGACAATGACAGACATCGTGAAGGCGAAATGCGGACATACCATCTGAAATGCCCGAGTCCCCGACTCCTCGAAGTTATCCACTGCATTCGTGTAGATGGCTACACCGGCCGTGAGCTTGAGATGCGATGTACATGCGAAAGCAAGGAAAGGCAGCGGCAGAAGTTGTCGATGCCATATGGGTGGAAGAAGGCGAAGGTAAGCCCTAACCTCGACAAAAACGGCAGACGGTCTTGCGTAACACCGACAAATAACCCCTATGACGTTCGGATCGTGGCCGACTCCCCGACAACTTGAACTCCTCGACCTCAAAGTCGATGTCTACTTACACTTTGAGTTACTCTGGACCTGTTATGAAGCTATAAAAATAGCGGGGCTTGCAGCTGTGCAGACTTCACCGGCTTCGTACATATGTGAAGTTCGATAATTGATTATCAGAAATGAACGTCTCTCTGACATCGAGTTTATTGAGGGTTCAAAACGTTCAAGGTTCATTCATCGCCGTGTCCGATGCCCAGGCCCCACAGTAATCAATTACAAGATGAAACTTTTCAACATACTGAGATTATTGAAGGGCAATGTACCATCCAGCCTTCCCAGGAACACCACAAAAGGATAAAAAATATGTTATAACTATAGTTCAGAGCTAGCAAATGAACCTTAGACAAAACATTTCCTAGTCTTCATAACTTCCTCCTAGCCGACTTGAACGACTGACCTCGTCATTACTAGTGACGCGCTCTACCACTGAGCTAAGGAGGAGATGCTAATACAACGCTACACTCCGCCCCGCCGCAGAGCTTCACCATCAGCGGTCCAGATCTAGGTATTTAAGAGTATCAAACAAGAATCGTGAACTACGTGCTCCCTTTGATATTCACATCGTACCAAGGCATACAAAAGACCTGTCATGATTCCTCCTCGTAGCAAGGGTACAGCACTGAGCACACAGGACCGCACAATGACAATGGGCATCGAGCCCCGTCGCCAATGCAATCAAGGTAAACCTTCAACTAAAGAAATTAGTAGACCGCAGTCTTATCACATATACATCGCTATTTGGAAAGCCAGTTACCGCCGTGTAATCTGATTCGTTTCGATTTTCCCTCGTTCTCTCGAGAATCATGGAAGATGATCGAATGGCATTATCGTGTTGAGCGAAGATTAATGAATGAGGAGTAACAAAGGAACACTAGCGAGAGCTCTAAAGCTGCATATCGAATATAAGCATACTATAAGAAACATAAGTAACCATCGGTGAAGGAAGGTGATAAATATCTTTGGCGAAACGTTGCGTCGTACTTGTCGGTACACGGGCGGATGACATCACTAAATACTCATTCGCTGTAATCGTCGTCGTCATCTTCAGTTACAACAACCTTGGTCACCCGGCGAGTTGCCTTGCGCTTAGGCTTGGCTGGCGCGATTTCGACGTCAGAATCAACCGTCAGCTTCTCGTCGTCGTCGTTGTCTTCGTCCTCGCGCGCATTCGTTGCCTTCCGTTTGAGGGTCGCCTTAACGTAGGGCTTGATCACCACGGCTTCAGCAGCAAAATCGATCGCCAAGTCCTCGTCGTTTTCTTTTTCAGCCTTGCTCTTTGTGACAGGCTTCGCCTTGGGTTCAGCTTTAGACTTGGCGGGTGCTATGTATATTGAAGATATGTCAGTGAGTTACGGCGGTACAGTAAACGCGGAAGAAACTTCGCGCACCTTTCTTCGCCCTGGTCGGCTTTGGTTTGACTTCCGGCATGGGTATACCGCGCCTCGCACAGTACTCTTCCAGCTTCTCAGTCAACCTACAGTGCACCAGAACCAGGCGTCCGCGTTAATATTTGAGCGAGGAAGACTGCACAAGCCATCCGGAGCGCATATACGCGGGTACATACCTCCTTATGGTCGTGGGCCCCACACCAGTGACCTTGCCCTTCATATCCAGAGGGTGGTCGTATTTCGTCGTGGTCCATTGCAAGCTCCGGATCGCATTCTCATAGCCCGTCGCGCGCGGCGGTCCACCGCGTTTCCTGTAATCCTTCTCGTCGTGCATCTCTATCAGTACGCGATACCATCAGCAGGCGGCACGCGTAGGTGGAATATGGATACGCAGGAGACTTACCTTTCACCCATCTCAAGAACATGGGGTTTGCGCATTTGGGAGCTTTCGGCATCGCAACGAAGAAGAGTCAGAGCAAGAGTAGGAGCTTGGCAAATTGTGACAGGTTGGGTTTTTATATCGCCGTCCCTGGACCCTAAACGCGTTAGGTCACGCGTTTAAAGTGTAACACTTCGGCGCCTTTTTTGACTTGACCTAGCTCTAAATGTTCTGAACACCGACAATATTCTGCAGATACATAGCATGAAGCATCCTTATAAATTCAGAGCCGACTGTATCATTTTTATCTCCCTCAACAATGAACCCCTTGAGTCACCGCGCATACGTGCAATCTTGCGTCTGTGCCCCCCAATTTGTCACAGACTTCGTTCGATTGTATTGTAATAGATCCATGATAAATTCTTGCAATGATTTCTCAGTAAACATGTACTTGGGAACTCTGTCGATTCGTTTATTTGAAGCTTTTTGAGGGATATGATCGAATAGCTTACAGTACGTCCTTTGAACTCCTTTCTAGTAACTAGTTACTTTTAAATCGGTCTTCATGGTTTCAACATCAGTAGCTGGAATTGCTTGTATATGTACTCCTAGGCGTTGTCATTGTACCAGAAACTGTCTTCTCAATCCGTGAGCACTATTACTCGCAGGCATCACATCAATTAAGCGCCCGCGCGAATTGCCGAGATATCGCACCACCACGTTCACAGCACTCAAGGACACGTTCGGCCTCGTTGTAACTCGGTTCGAACTCTAATCGCTGAATAATCTAATACCCACGGGCCACGCCGTGGGACAACATCAGTACCTTCAGACGACGAGAACAACGGTCGTTGGAAATGAACTCGCAGCATCCTCCAACCTCGCCACCGTCACAGCCAGCCAGTTGACCTACCCGATGGAATTTCTTCGTGTGTTACAACGCATGTTCGCGGATATAAACTTGGATGATGTCCCTGATCGCGGAATCGATATTTCTCACTACGTGGACAGCGAGCCTGTCTCCCTTCTCATTGATATAACGTTGTGTGTAGTACGTGCTAGTATTCGCTCTTTCCGTGGCCTACCTTTGCTAATGGCTAGTTTGAGGTAGGTCTGCACAAGTAACACACGTCGCCCCAAGTTCGTTACGTGTAGTCTCAATTGCACGGAAAAACTTTGCAGAGACGGAGCTCCAAACATTCGGATGTGTAACGTATTACTATGTCTTCCTTTACGACGTGTTTGAATACCAACAGCCCTCGCAGTACTGTCACTGTAGACCAAAAAGGAAAGAATCTGGACAATGTAGCATCGAATGCGAGGAGAGCGCAAAAGTTGCATGCTTGGTATGCAGAAGTGCGCCAAAATTCAAGCGCTGGTATGTATGTGGTAAAGATTGCAAGATGGTCGTAGCCAGATGGTCCCCGTATCTTATTCTGGAGGCACCTCCTGACCACGTCACGTACAACGTGGGTTCGTAACATTTCATACCGAGCAAAAAGGAGATGCGCTCACGCAGCTTGCTAGTCGAGGAGAAATTTAAGGAGGCCTGGAAGTATTCGGGGACGGCGTCTCGGCCGCCAGTCAGGAAGGTACTCAAGATTATTGGGACGAAGACGTTTTTCGAGCCTTACAATATATACAGGTAAGCATTGTTAGTTTTCAAAATAGTTTACCGTACCTGTTTGAATCGCCTCGGCATAGAACACGCGTTGGAAACGAGAAGTTCACATATCATGGAACAACGAAGACCTGTGATCTAGGATCTCCGCAGAACGCACAGATCTGTTCAAGCAACTCATGTCCATTGTGCTCAATACTTAGAACGTCATTTAAGAGCAATTTTGCACGATCTTACACCGCGTAAGTCTTTCCATCTTTCCATCGTCGAAGTGTCTATTGCATAATGAATGCTTGTTCCTCCAGCTTTGGCCCCGGAATATACACATCCTCAGCGTCGAACAAGTAGGTCATTTCTAATAACATACCAATTTACCTTCTTTACTAATTGGCTCCAAGGGCATACAATTACACGGATTCGGGAAGAGGCGCTATGATCGTATCATCTGTGGCTCTGGGAAATGTCTACAACGTCAGTGCTTTTGCCGAAGTCAAGTCATGTCCAGTCGGTTTCGATTCTGTGAGATTTGAATACCTATCTTACCATGCGAATTTGACTGCTGGTGCTGATCAAAAGTTTTAGGTAGTATTCGAGCGAGGTATCAACGGGTCCTTGAACGAGACAGTTGTTTATAACGACGATGCCATTCGACCCGTATATCTGATACTTTTCTAGTCATAGATGCCTTGTAGTTGGTGCGACAAGAGATTTTGTTTCGAGGAATCTGGGTCAGTCAAGTCAAACCATAAGTATGTATAAGTATTGGACTTCGTTGTATTCCGCTGTAAACCTTACATTCAACAACTCGAGTGGCCGCCGGCTTGGCCGGCATCCACGGTGGGACCCGGTGCCATCAGCATGTGATGTGTGTAGACTGTCAGCTCCATTGGACCCTGAATCTGACGATGTTAGAAAATGCTCTCAAACCCTCTATCGACACCATCTGGATGACCGACGCGTGAGTACCATGGCTGAAACTTAATAGCGGTATCATATAATTGACAATTTGACTGTGCCAGCAGGTGATAATCGCGACGCTCGATTACTTGGGCCATACATGGCTTATCGCAACCGATAAGTCTACATGTCAAGCTGCAAGGTTTCCTGGAAACCCACGGTTGAAAATTAGAACTTTGATACGAGTTATGGCCTGTTCTTCATCTCCCTAGGCATGTATTCGAACGTCATCTGTGAAGGTCTATTAGAACTCATTCAATCCCAGACTTGCTCATATTCGAAGTAGACGTGCATATCATCAGCTCCCAAGGACGATTGGAGTTGGGAAAAATCTTCTTATCGCCATCACGGAGATAGTTCCTGGAGCAACGTCTTCATTATCCAAGGATGATTGCCGTATTGGTCCTTAAAGTATTTGAATGGGAAAGTCCGCCACTACTTAAACGCAGAGTTGAGGTCCTATTCGGGCGCTCGTCCCACCACCTATCTCCCTGCTATTACCTCATTTCCTAGCGGACCTTCCACCGTTCTGGCAGGCCTATCATGAGCTTTATCACCAAAGTCAACGATAAAGTGCGTTTCGTCTGATATTGTGCTTGAATCATCAGTATAATTTTATATCAGGTAGCGAAAACAGTCGTCGGGAAATGGTTCCAGTTAGAAGGCTCGGGCGCAAAGAGGGAGCGGAAAGGATCGCGGTTTATCGTAAGCTTCTCATTCGACCTTCAAAATAATACACTCGTTGATCCCTTTGTGGCACGCGATAGACTGAAATCCGTGCAGGACTTACTACATGGGTACGCTTGGACATCATTTGAAACTTGAACGTTGCGACGCTTATCTGAAATACCATGGGTTAACAGGCAGCTATGGCATATATCGTACGTTCCCCGTCCCAAGTCCTACAACCATACACATTTCAACAGTTGGTAGATCTCGGTCAATGCGTCCATCCTGTCCGACTCCGGGGGTACATGTGAATGCCCGACGGCCGACCTTTGCGTTAACGACGAGACCTATCTCATCTGTGTGAGCGAGGTTCGCCAGGATCTCATCACCTCAACAGCGGCCATTTCGGCTCTATCGTCCTTCCTCATGGGCCTCTTCGCCAACATTCCGGTGGGTTTGGCGCCTGGACTGGGCCTAAATGCATACGTGAGTATACGCCTTATCTCCTGCATTCCAACGACCACTCAACAAATATCCCTCACTCATCATATCCATTTATCCCGACAGTTCACGTATTCGGTTGTTGGATTCCATGGGAGTGGTATTATTACCTACCGTGAAGCCCTTGCTGCTGTATTCTTGGAAGGGTGGGCCGCTCTCCTTATGGTGCTCTGACAGGCCTGTTGATTTTGATTATAGCTGGCTATTTTTGATTTTGTCCATTTTGGGCCTTCGGCAATGGCTCGTGCGCATTATGCCTCAGTCCCTGGTCCTCGCCGTTGGCGCCGGTATTGGTTTATTCATCGCGTAAGTCTTGCTTGTCATATAAGCCATAAGCACGGACTAGAACTGACTTGGTGTTCGTACAGTTTCGTTGGACTTTGTACGTCGTCATCTTGCGAAAATCGCATGGTTGTTGGATTGGACTGATAACCGCAACAGCTACCAATGGATTGAGCGTTATCGGTGGAGACACTGTCAACCTCGTAGGGCTTGGAGGATGCTTGCCTGAAAGTGCGCCAGTTATTATCCCTCTCATTGATCACTTTCTTTATCTTTCGTTGCAGACTATATGGCGGGCCTCCCTGGGTACTGCGCTCACGGAGTATTGCGAAGCCCGACTATGTGGCTAGGTATCTTCACCGGGGGGTGAGTCGTAGTCATACCTCTTCCATCAACAACACGCCAACTCGCAACACAACTGACAATACCATACCCTCTACTTCTTTCAGTATTATCACCGTCATCTTAATGATGTACCGCGTCCGTGGTGCTATCCTCATTGGTATCCTGCTCACGTCCATTATCTCCTGGCCACGTGGAACCCCCGTTACCTATTTCCCGCACACTGACGCCGGTGATGCGCTATTCGACTATTTCAAAAAGGTTGTAACGTTTCATAAGCTGCAGAAAATCGGAAATGCCATCGACGTGAGTCTCAATTATGTACATATCCGAGTGAGGAGATTTTAATGATATCCTTTTTCCCAGTACCATTATGGGTTCGTATCCGTCGGTCATCTAAAACCTCAGCCTATCGTTGACTCCGTAACAGAAATGGCCGCGTATGGTATGCCTTGATCACTTTCCTATATGTCGACATTCTTGGTACGTCTTCGACTTCCTTGCGTGAATGTCTTCAACAAGAACTCTAAAATCAATCGCGTGTAATCTCAGATACCACTGGGCAAGTCTTCCCGTCTACATAACCCGAATGATATAACTGACTCCTAGGCCTCAGTACTTTATACTCTATGGCTAAGTTTGCTGGACTTCGCGACCCCGTCACGTTCGACTTCGAAGGCTCTAGCATTGCTTACTGCGTAGATGCCTTCTCTATCAGCATGGGCGCACTTTTAGGTGTCAGCCCCGTCACTGCCTACATCGAAAGCGCAACGGGTATCAGTGGTGCGTCTCCCTCGCTGTATCACTATACCAAAGTCGAGTATTGAGAAACATGTCTACCTGATAGAGGGCGGTAAAACGGGCCTTACCGCAGTCACCATCGGTATCATGTTCTTTGTCTCAGTCTTTTTTGCGCCTATTTTCGCTTCGATCCCTTCCTGGGCTACTGGAGGCGCCCTGACGATCGTTGGATCTCTGATGATTCGAAAGTAAGTTGACGAATATTCCTGAAACTTGCTCTGATCCAGCCGCAGTGTTCTCGAGATCAATTGGTTATACGTTGGTGATGCCGTGCCCGCCTTCTTAACACTGCTTATCATTCCCCTCACATACAAGTACGTTGCTAGATTCTTACCCACCGATTACGGCCCCACTGATGAACGTCTCTTGATGTTCTTAGCATTGCATACGGCGTCATCGCTGGTATCCTTTCTTACATGCTCTTGAACGGCATCCCACTCGCCCTCAAGAAGATTTCTGGGGGAAGGATCGTCCCACCCGAATACGAGAAAGCAGAGCCTTGGGTTATCCCTCCTGGTGGAATTGTCCCTCGTTGGGTGTACGTCCTTCTACCTAATCTCATTTCACTTTCCTGTTTCCTGTTTCCTTTTCCCTTTTCTCATTCTATACTGCCTGCCTCTACGCTCGTCTGACGCACCCCATCCTTTCGCATAGGCCGAAAGCAATCAAACTCAAGAACAGATATCTCGGCGGCGCATCTCATGAGACGGAAGACGTCCCGGTCAAGGCTGATTCTGGCTCAGGCAGCAGTATCAATGAGAAGGAAGCTACAGATCCCGTCCCCGCTACCGCTCCTGCGACATCCTCGACTTAAGATCAGGCTTGCTGAGAATTGAAGACTCCCGTAGATTGACCGTTTGGCGGCAGTCGACCTTAATACTAATGACCACCATAATGTTCTACCACCGTCGTATAAATATGATATACATGTCATTGTAACCTTTATATCTACTCTTTCTGATTCATACGATATCACATCAAGCACGACCCAGCAGTTATAGTACTTTAATATCTGACAACGGAGAATAGAAAGCTATAAAACTCTTCGCATTCCAATCCTGAATCCTTCGCAGTCGCATCATTGAGTGTAGAAACCATCCTTGTTCGTCGGAGACAGGTATCGCAGCTGGCGTTCACACAACACGTCAATCATCATGCATGACAACAGTGTCGAAAAACTCCGTCCTCTTCGAGCCAACAGACAACGAATGTCAATGTCCATTGTCATAACGACATAAGAGTAAAGACTATGTAGGGGATAGGGATATATAGCTTGCTATGTGCCATAATGCAGGCATGCAGGTCGGTGTATGTGGGCAGATAGGTATGTGGTGGTATCAACGGTACCTACGTCCATTATATAAGAATCAAAAATGTCAACAAACAACTAGGGATGGGCGAGACGTATAGGGTATACTACAGTATCACCAAACCAGCAAATACAATACTTAGATCCACACGATCTACATCCGCACAACACGAAAAGACCCAAAAAACCCAAAACCCAAGATACTCAGCGCTTTCATAGAACCATGGCGCCCACGAGCCCAGCCAGCGCCAGCGCAGCAGCGGACGCCCTGACGTTGACCGCGCCGCTCTTCGCTGTGCCGGTGGCAGACGCGCCAGAGCTGGTGCCGGACCCGCTGCTCTTGCCGGTGGTCGCAGCACCGCTGGTGCCAGTGGCAGCGGCGGCGGTGCCGGTGCCGGTCGTCGTTCCGCCGCTAGCGGTCGCAGGGCCAGCAGCGAGAAAGAGATCCGAGGACTGGAAGGTCTGGCAGTTGGTGGAGGCGGGCACGCGGGGTTGGTACGGGGGAGGGGTGTTCAGGGGGTCGGGCATTGACCAGGTGGAGGCTACGAAGACGGAGTAAGGTCAGTCGATACTTCACGGACGGCGGCGCGGGATGCACGTACTAACGCCGTTGACGGAGTAGACACCGACAACATCTTGGAGATCGCCCTCGCAGCTTGTGAACTGGCCATCCTGGGCAGCGCTCGGCATGTTGTACGTGCATCCAACCAGATCGTATCGGTTCTCGCAGTAGTCAGGGCTGGTGATCGAGTTGTAGCACGCCTTGAAGCAGAACTGGTTCCCGCCGACGAAGGTGTTCCAGTTGAACACCTGGGTAAGCGTGTGGCCGTCCGAGTCCGCGGTTCCGTTGGAGAAGACGACACCACCGAGGGGGTTGCCTTGCAGGTCAGCACCGTGGGGGTCGAGTTCACCACCTTGATCGGTGGGATCGAGTGAGAGACCAGAGTTCTTGATGAAACCAGTGACCTGAATATACGCAGACGTCTTCATCCACTAGAAAGACGGTCAGTCGGTTGCCTAACAATGAAAAGAAAGACGAACCTGGAGACCGGTGATAGCGCCTGGAGGGATGAGACGAGTACCATGGTAGGGTTTCGTGCAGTAGGCAACGACCTTCGCTTCGACGTTTCCAATGAGGCCGGCCGGATCAGGCGATCCCCAGAGGCAGAAGTCGTCCTATCACACGGATCAAAGCACATGTTAGCAAGCTATTCCTTCCGCCATCTCAGAAACGCCATATGAAATGATGTATCCACCCGCCATTACCGCCCACTGTCAACATGGGCGATGGGAACTCATCACAAATCATAACGTAAAATCGCTGTGCGAAAAAAAAAAAATCAACGTACAGGGCCGTTGAACACCAAAGTCTGGCAGTTCGAGGTATCTCCGAGCGTTGTCGAATTACATTGATTGAAACCAAACTGAGGCCCACGGAGCACTGCGAAGGGGTATACTTGGTAAGGGAGGTCGGTGAACGCATAATGAAGTGTTGAAAGGATGGGCGTTCCCGAACCGCCTGCGACCTGCCTGCGCTCTGGAGTGGTAGGCGAAGGGGCGGGGGTGATTTGAGGCGCCTCGGCGGCGCGGACGGCGTCAAATGAGTGGACTGCCGCAGCCAGGGCGACGAGAAGTACTTTTGTCGAGGGCATGCTGGTGAAAGAAGGGGAAGAGAACAACAAGTGAGTTACTTGCGGTGTTTGATCCCGCCGTTATATACCCGCCCTATTAATAGGTATGTAAGTCTCACGGACGTATGTTGAACGGGTGGCAACGCCCATGTCTCGCTTCATTCCCGCATCGCCCTTGTTCGGCAACTATATACATCACAGCAGTGAGTTTGCGGTCAATTCTGCTGAACAGGCACCGCGCGAGAGACAAAATGCACCGCGCTGAAACCTGCGGGCGATGAGGCGCGGCCATAAAAACAAAATAATGCGCTGCTCTCAACCTCCGACAACAGAACGGTAACATGATTCATGAACATGGCATATCATGTGTCGGGCATCCTCGCCGCAAAATGTAGTAATTATGGACCCGGTATAGGTCCCATCCCACATCAACGCCCTAGACGCTATTGGGGATGGACCAAAGATGGACGGCGTCTGATGGCCTCTGATGCCCATATCGCTGATGCACGGACCTTCATATCATGTGTGAGTTTAATTATTTTTATATTTACACAGAATGCGCGATATCGATGTCGCTGTACTTTGACTAGAGAAACATTTTCTTAGATAAAAGAACAACATCGGAGGAAAGCTACATCTACCTCCAACTGTCCTTCATCTACACGGCGCTCAACATGTGTATTCGCCGTCATCGCCAATCTCTCGATGCCACATCACGTTCGCGTTTTTCCAGGTATCGCTGCGCACCGCTGGCCATTCGTCGCCTTTCTGCGATATACATAAATATGGAACACGGCAGGAAGATTGGGTGCCTCGACATATGCGAATCACTATAAATAACCACCTAATTTTAGACTTCTGCAGGTTAAAATTAGGCTCCTGTATACTGGATCGTTCGTTGTTGTAATGCATTTAGCAGGGACTATTCAAAGGGGCCATGTTTAGGCTACGTATATGGTTTACATTCGAAGACCAAAAAGCCTGTTGAATATATTTTGCATCAGTTCTCTTTACAAATTTGAAATTGAACCATTTGTATCGAAAGAAGAATAATTGCAACAACCTACTGGACGGAGAAGAACTACATGGTCAAATGGGACGCAGTGGCTTCTGTACTCCCTTAAAGCTTAATATCAGGTGTTCGTAGACGTTTAGAGCATTTCAGTCAGCCATCATTAGGACAAGATTGTCCTGTGGAAATTTATAACAAATATAGTTTGTAGTCAGATGACGTCTGAATAATTTGGGTGTATGTTTGTTCTTCGCCATTTCCGTTGAGAAAATATTTTCGAGGCAGCTGTGGTACGTTCGTGGATAGTGGATTATTTTACGGATTGATCTCCGCGTCCCAGCTCATTACTTGACACGCGCAGATGATAACATGTCTCCTGCACATACCGCCTCTGATCAAAATTATATCACTAGTCTCCATAGAACGCTAAGAAAAACAATGCAACGCCTAAGCCTCCCCAGATTGAGTACATAGGACCGAATCCTCAGTCGATGGGATTCCGATAAGAATCCAAAAGTGTGGCATTGGTCTATTAATAGCAGAACATGCACCATATATGCTCGCAGTCGCGGCCCACCCTCCCACAGGACTATTTCCTGCTTCCCGCCACCACGATGTTCTCCAGATCAGTCGGACTCCTCGTCTCCCTCGGGCTGGCTCTGCACTCTGGCGTCGCCCACGCTGCACCGGATCCTCTGATCACCGCTGCCCCAACCCCTACCACCCCAGAGCGCAGACAGGAGGCAGGAGGCCCGGGAACGCCCATCCTTTCCACGCTGCACTTCGCCTTCACCGACCTTCCGTTCCAGGTCTATCCTTTTCCCGTACTCCGGGGTCCTCAGTTTGGCTTCAATATATGCAACTCGACGACGCTTGGCAATAATTCGAATTGCCAGACGCTGATTTTTAACGGTCCTGTACGTTTCAATTGTCTTTACCGTCTGTGAATTTTCGTCTATATGAGGGATAAGACGTGGCAAAAGCGTGGGCTTCTAAGTATCGCAATTATGCTAACCATATCTGTGAACTAGGACGATTTCTGTCTGTGGGGCTCGCCTGAAGCTAACGGAGACATTGGGGATGACGAAGCCAAGGTAGTCGCCTACTGCACAAAACCAACCCATGGGACTCGCGTCATTCCTCCAGGAGCAATAACTGGTCTTCAGGTATATATACTATATTCCTTTCTTTGCAGTGCAGTGCTAACCTCATCTGGATACTGACGTATGCGAAATATTCAGTGGATGAAAACATCTGCCTATATCCAAGCCACTGGGTTCATTGATAATGCTGCGCTTTCGCTCATAGAGACAGATTCCGGCGGTGAACTCGATCCCCACGGCGCTGATCTACAAGGCAACCCCCTCGGTGGCGTTGTGTACTCGAACGGGACCGCGGACTCGGATGGGACCACTCTCACGCAGGTCTTCAATTGGAACACTTTCGTCGGCAGCGGCCAGTTCTGCTTCAAAGCGTGCTTCAACACCATCACCAGCCCCGACTACTGCGAGAATCGGTTCGATCTGATTGGATGCGCGTATAACATGCCCAGCGCCGTTCAAAATGGTTCTTTTACGAGCTGCGAAGGCGAGTTGCAGGATGTTGTGGGTGTCTATACCACCAATGGAATAGGTAAGTAGGCCCGTCGTATTTGACCCCTTTTTCTTTTCAGCCGCACACGTTGACGGTCTTCGTTCTGCCTAGTCACAACCTATTCGATGCCCGACCCTCTAGTTACCCCGCCGCCTTACCAGCCGCGCATCCCCACGTCATCGAACTGCCAAACCTTCCAGTCTAGTGATCTCTTCCTCGCCGCGCCCACCACTAGCGTGTCGGCCTCCACTACTGGAAGCACCAGTGGTGGGTCGGGAACTGGGTCGCAGACGGGGAGCGGAGCCGGCGCGTCGCCGACGAAGGCGAGCGGTGCGGTCGGCGTTGGGGCCTCTGCGGCGGCGATGTTGCTGGTGGGCCTGGCGGGTTTGATGATGTTGTGATCATGGCACACAGTTTCCTTCCGGATACTGGACTTGTACTGAACTGATATCTTGCTATCGTTCAATGACGCTTTGGATAATGGATTCTACCAATTACTCTACCCGGTGACTGTTTCATTATTGTAACGATTACCAGCCAATTTCTACCTTGTCATACTACGTATATCACATTGCGATTGCGTTTACTTTTCTTCTTGATGTATTTGATGTACAATGTACAATGTACAATGTACACTGGACAATGTTATTTTTTCTGCTTCCGTTACCTCCAGTGGGTGGGCCATAAGGACATCAGAACCCGTCGCGGTGGTCCACTCTTTTACCACCGCCTGCGCGGCGCCTGAACCCCGCCACTACCCCCGAGTGCAGGCAAGTTGAAGGCGGTCAGGGCACGCCTATCCTTTCCATGCTGCACTACGCCTCGACTGAGTTACCATCAAGTTTATCCGTTCCAATCTTACATGGGCCACAGTTTGGATTTAATGTATATAATTCGATGACTCTGGGAGAGGGCTCGATTTGCCATGCATTGAGCTTTAATCACCCTGGGGATCACTATGTGTGCGCATTGCGCTCCGACTTTTTGCTGCCTGTGAACCTCTACGGTCTGCATGGGCCTTCAGGCGTAGATAAGATGGGGCCAGGATGGGGCTGGGTTTATCGCTTACTGCACCAAAAATATTATATCACGGCATGCGTCTCGACCAGGTCTCGACTCTCATTCCACCTGGCGCAATAAGTAACTGGTTTAGGTATACCCTGGTATACCCATAAAATCTCTCACTTTCTGCGCTGGCCACTGATGTCTATGTCTATGACACTTGATTTAAATTGGCTTGTACGCATTATTTGATATAGTGAATGGAAAACCTCTGCGTACATCCAAGTTACCGGCTTCATCAAGATTTCAGCGCGCTCTCTCAACGCTTCGGATACAGGCTGCGAGCTTGAGCGCATGGAAGTGACCTGGAAGGCAACCCGCTCGGCAGCGTCGTTTATTCGACTGGAACTTTACCCTGGTATCCCATTGGAGCTCGTTCGCCCAGCGCTGCTCGAGATGACACGAACGGGCATGATATGTCTACATCATCTATAGACCTACCTTCCTCATGACTGCACGCGCTGACGCTTTGTCCTCTACTTAATCACTAAATGGACACTGCCAGACCCCCCAACGCTACACCACCTTACCAGCCTCACGTTCCACGTCCTTGAACTGCCAGACGTTCCAATCGCCCAATCTCTTCCTCGCCGCTTCAATCACTGCCACGATGGGGTAGGCCAGTCTAGCCTACTCCCGCATGGGCAATCAACTATTTTTGGCTCTATATTGTTGGCTGTCTGGAAATTGCTGAATTTGTACATAGTATATCGTGAACACAAAACCAGCTTGGGGTCTGGCGAGGCTCGGGAACGCGTCGAGCAGGCGCGCGCCGGGCAAGCACGCGATGGCAGGAGGCAAGGTAAGGTCTGTTCGTCACTACACCGCGCGCGTCTACACACGGACATGCTGTACTACGCTCAGAAGCCACTACTAGTACTACAACGACAGCCACTACCAGCACCGCTACTGGAGGTACTTCCGGTGGTACGGGAACGACGTCGAAGCTTATGAGTGGAACCGGGAACAACACGACGACGAAGAGCGGCGCTGTTGGTGTTCACGCGTTCGCGCTCCACCGGCTGTCCACCGGCTGCGATTCAGATGCTGCTGGTGGGCGTCGTGGGCTTGATAATGATGTGAAGCCTGATTTTATTCGGGAAACTTGATGGGCGATTTTCTACGGTTTTGGGATATGGGTAATGGGGCCATGAATTTTTATATTTTCGGTATGTAAATGTCTACCTATCGTTATCATGTCCACCTTTGCACATGGACATCCTCAGTCTGACTTGTGTTGACGTATCTACAATGGTCAATGTTATTCTTTTATTCTCGCTGCTGGTGCGACTGCGGGATTTTGATTTATAGCCATTTATTAAATATTTGCGTATCAGTGCCTGACTCTGACTTTCTTTATGCGGAGATAATTTCCTCGCTTGGACAAAACTTGGCTATTGTCTCAACGACGACTTGCTTACTGTTTTAATTTTGACTACGGCCTCAAATTTATGAGCCGCAAAGTACATAGAACTATCTCAAGGTAAATACGTTCAAGCGTTCTGTGCAAAGTCGCGCAAAAGGTCCACTTCTGGCGCAGGGACAGGGCTCAGATGAGGTGTTGATGAGCTGTCGTGCTAATAGCCATTACGAGAAGATCGACAGCGAACAACCCCTATTCTGGAAGAAACATAGCCGGCCCGTACCACCAGACCTCGACAATGCAGGAGAGACACGCAGACTACGCTCTGCCATTGCAAGTCTCAGAGGTGTTCCAGTGCCTCGCTCGACCTTGCAAGAGCGCAGGGGCAGCGGAAGGCTGCAGTGGAATGCTACGTAGCGACCAGAAGGATCGCAATTTCCAATCGGCACGAAAGAAGCACGGAGATCAGTGTATTTATAGAACACATGTAATAGCGCATGCAAATTTCCTTAAAGCCCAGCGCGTGCAGCCAGGTCGCGCCCCACCTCTTCTTTCTTCCTTACCACTACTCCCATCCTCATAATCAACCACCGTCTTTAGCCTCCCCTCCTATGCCATCCGCAAAACTACTCCTCGCCGCCACCCTGGCCGTGGCCGTCCACTCTTTTGACGCCGTCCTCGCTGTCGAGGCTCCACAGATCACCCCCGCCCCTACACCCACGACCCCTGAGCGCAGGCAGGTGGCCGGCGCGTCGGGCACGCCCATTCTGTCCACGTTGCACTATGCGTACACCGACCTGCCCTACCAGGTGTACCCCTTCCAGGTGCTGCGCGGGCCCCAGTTCGGTTTCAATCAGTGCAACTCCACAACACTAGGCGACAGCTCCAACTGCCAAACGTTGGTCTTCAACGGTCCTGTAAGCGGCGTTCTTTTTTTGATGCGTGTATCCTTGCTTCCAATGCCACGTAAACGCGATGTTTGGGGGTTTATTGGACACGGCGAGATTGAAAAGGACACATGCTGACAGCTGGCTATTTTCTATAGGACGACTTCTGCCTCTGGGGATCGCCTGATGCGGCCGGCCTCATTGGAAACGTCGAAGCCAAGGTCGTTGCCTACTGCACGAAGCCCTACCACGGTACCCGTCTCATCACTCCAGGCGCTATCACCGGTCTCCAGGTATGTCTTTCGTGGCCTTGTCATCCAATCAGCCCGCTAACCGTCTCTCTAGTGGATGAAGACTCCTGGATACATCCAGGTCACCGGCTTCATCAACAACACCGGCATCGGCCTCGACCCCACCGACTCCGGCGGCGAGCTCGACCCGCACGGCGCCGACCTGCAAGGCAACCCGCTCGGCGGCGTCGTCTACTCCAACGGCACCGCGGACTCGGACGGGCACACGCTCACCCAGGTGTACAACTGGAACACCTTCGTCGGCGGGAACCAGTTCTGCTTCAAGGCGTGCTACAACTCGATCAGCAGCCCCGACTACTGCGAGAACAGGTACGATCTGGTTGGCTGCTCGTACAACATGCCGAGCGCGGCGAAGGACGGCGAGTTCACGAGCTGCGAGGGCGATGTGCAGGATGTGGTCGGCGTGTACACCACTAACGGCGCTAGTACGTGCATTCCCTCCCCCTCTCCACTCAACACCCACTGACATCATTACCCTTCTCTCTCCGTAGCCTCCACGTGGTCGATGCCCGACCCCCTGAACACGCCCCCTCCCTACCAGCCGCGCGTGCCCGCCTCCTCCAACTGCCAGACCTTCCAGTCCACGGACCTCTTCCTCCCCGTGTCGACGGGCGCGGGCGCGACCGCGACGGGCTCGAACGGCGCCGCCGCCACCGGCTCGCAGTCGGGGAAGAGCGGCGCGGCGAGCGCCACGGCGAAGAGCGGGAACAGCACGAGCAGCGCGGCGGCGGCCGGTGCGAAGGCGCCTGCGGCTGTGGTGTTCTTTGCTGGTGCCCTTGTCGGTGCGATGATGCTCTGAGTGGAATATGTAGGACTTTCGGATCGTGGACGTGGAGTGGACGTGGCAGTAGTTGTGGATTCTCTTTGACATCGCAGTACGACGACACTCGTTTACATTCGCTTAAGTAGAGTAGATGGCGAACATCTTGGACTCTTTTTCTCCTAAGTACTTACTAGGATACAATCTAATTCGGATTTTTAAGCTTCTCTGCCT
Organism: Pholiota molesta; assembly: GCA_014925825.1. NCBI lineage: Eukaryota > Fungi > Basidiomycota > Agaricomycetes > Agaricales > Strophariaceae > Pholiota > Pholiota molesta. The sequence goes on from JACGCK010000230.1 coordinate 22,875, forward strand.
AGGCGTGGTACAAGGCTGCTATGTACACGTTTCTGCTAACATACTGGAAGACCCACCTTGCTTCCTTGACCTTCGAAGCTTTTGAAGTTGGACTAGTGGCGAACTAGTGGCTTTTCGGCGCGATACGCTAGAACATATGCATGATGTCATCTTCTCCACCGACATCTCCCGGTTACAGTGTATCCTCCGGCCGCATCGATCCGCATCCCGGTCAAGCGGCCAGCATCAGAAACAACGCCCAATCAAACCCAAGAATCCTTCCTTCATACACAATACCGTCTGCATATCGATGAACGCCGTCTATCCATCGTGCGTCTTGTAGGTGGCTGAGGCTGCAGCCACCAACGCACATCCATCGTGCAAGGTGGAAGGGTGCTATAGCGAGCATCGGTGAGTAGCGATAAGCTATTCTTTGCTATAGAACTACGTCCTCATTAATCATTGCCTAGCTCAACTCAACTTAGGTCAGTATCCCCGTCCTTGAATGGCGTCCACTGCCCCGACTGCGCGTCGACCAGCCAGAGGCCACCACCATCTGCGTGGTAGTCACATTCACAGGCACAGCGCATGCCAGTCTCGGCCGCCCGCCGGGTGCGCGGGCGCGCCTGGGCGGTGCGCTAGAAGTTCGAAAGGATGGTGCCCACGCATGTGGTCTGTGCGCCGCGTACGCGTGGCAGCACTGAGCGCGGGGCGCTGGGCCTCTCTCTCTCTCTCTCTCTCTCTCTCTCTCTCTCTCTCTCTCTCTCTCTCTCTCTCTCTTTCGTTTGTTCCTTTCGTTTGTTCATTTCGTTTCGTTCATCCTCCGTTTTGCCAAATCAATTTGATGAAACCTTTGTCAGACCCACCCATTCCGAATCCCCGCACGCACACAATACCATGATGGTTATCGATGAACGACTCCTGTTATCTATAAAGTTCTATCTATAATGCATCTCGTAGACTGCGCCCACCAACGCACATCCATCGTGCAAGGTGTCAAGAGAGCGTGCTATAGCGAGCATCGGTGAGCGGCAATAAGCCACTCCTTGCTACATAACTGCGTCCTCACTAACTAACACCGCACAGCGCAACTTTGGCCAGTATCCGTTCTCCGCCATCGGAGGGCGCCCACCGCCCCGACGGCGTGTCCTATCCCTCTAGACCAGCGGCCACCACCATCTGCGTGGTCGTCACATTCACAGGCAGAGCGCATGCCCGTCTCGGCCGCCCGCCGGGTGCCTGTGAGGTGCGCTGTCGACGCTATGGCGATTCTCTGATGGCTACGTATGTGGTCTGCCGAGCGGGGGGCGATCGTCCGATTGCGACACTATGCAGTATGGGCTGTGCGCGCACGTACGCGTGGCAGCACTGAGCGCGGAGTGCTGGCCTTCTCTCTTTCTCTTTCGTTTGTGTTGCTTCGTGCATCCTCCGTTTTGCGTCGCTTCAAGTACCTTCCTTTGCTTCCATTTCCTTGACCCGCACACAACTCGACTTCCACTCACGCACGCGGCCGCGTGTCCCAGCATGCACCCGCCCTCGCCAACCACATGAGAGACTGCTATCTAGACGTGCGCATTCACATCCGCCCCGTGCGTCCAGCGTGCGGACGTGATGGCGCAGGTATGAACGTGTTCCCTCTGTTGCGGTTTGCCAGTGCTGCTGGTGGCCGATAATGACGATGTATGATGACCCATGTCGGTTGGAGGGAGTAATCATGGGATCGATGCTTGAAATGTGCCAGTGGTTGGCTCAGCGCTGGGGGGTTTGGGGTTGGAGGGGTGTCTCTGTTGAATTTAGTGTTGGGTGGATGGTCTCCGCGGCAGTGGCGGTTATTTGCGTGGTCATAGCACGTACAGCGCGCGCGAGTCTGGGCAGTCCGCCTAGGGTGCTTCCTGTCTATTTTTCTCTGTTGTTTATTGCTTCGTTCTGGGTTTTTCCGCCTCTTTTCTTGTTGCTATTCCTGTCCTTGGCCCCTCCTACTCTTGATGTCGATCATGCTGTTTCACGCAGTGCTTGGTACAGTCGATGCCCTCGCAGTCCTACGAAGTCACTCCAGAATTCCATGACGCACTTGGCCTCAGCACAAGCATGAGCGATGGTACTTCAGCCGTGCGCGTTCACATCCGCCCCCTGCATTCAGTGTGCGGATGTGCCGGCGCAGATGGTCCTTTAGCTGTCGCTGCTGCTTATGCTGTTGTTACTGATATTATTGATGATTCATGCCCGTTGATGCGATGATGGAATGAATTGGATGCATGCTTCAAGTTCGATCGATTTGGGGCTGGGGATGTCTGTCCGTTGCACATTAGCGCGGGCTGCGTCGTCGGCAGACGCTACAGCACTGAGTCCCTTAAGAGCCTGATTTGAACGTCATCCAACTGTCTACTTCATTACGCGTCTTGTGTTGCAGGGATGGAATTTTATCAGGGATGCTAGAGGGCGCACAGAATGTTATGTTGCCATCATAGTTATTAGCGAACGATGTGTCTGCGCTTCGATACTTCATATACATAGCGCGTTTATTGCTCATAGTTGGCCTATTTCATGCTTCTGCGAGAATGATAAAATTAATCCACTAAGTATAAATATACAACATATATCGCGAACATAACACGACATATATCACGAACGGCCCCTAGCCGCACACCTCTGAAGTAAGTATGGAGGCACAGCTACACAGCCCCCGCATCCTTATCAGTATCGATAGTCTCCTTCACACTCCGCGAAGTCACCCCACTCCCCGTCGTCGCCGCGCTCCCTGACGTCGTTTGCATAGGGAAGAGGAGCGAGGTCGGCCCGGCGGCTTCGAACCGCGTGCTGCGGATGCTCGAGGACGTCGGGCGTTCGTCTCGTGCGCGTAGCGAGCTGCGGGCGTTGAGGGACGCCAGGAGCGAGTTTACGTATACTGTACAGAGACAAGACCGGAAATTAGCACGGTGGAAGATGGGGAATGGATAGATGGAGGTATTACGTTTGCTGAGGGCGAAGTAGAAGCCCATGAAGATGAATTTGAAGGGCCAGATGGCGTACTGCATGAGACGGATTCGTTAGCGTCCATTAAAATCAGAGAGGAGGGACGACTTACAGTTATCAGACAAACAAGAGCACAGATACTACGACACATTCTTTCAAATTGTTGATCATGACAAAGTGATAGGTTATTTACCTCGTAAGCAATCCTATACAAAACACGATGAGAAGGTGGTCGGCCGTTGAGAGAAGCATCAAACATACCAGTATTAATAATGAAAATCATTAAAATCGTCAACAGCGAATCGGTCCTGGGATGGTGCGCCATCAGTATCTAAGGGTTTATAAAAAACGACGCGATTTGGCTTACCGCTTCAGACCAGTCCGGCTTTGGTGGAGCAGGATACACAGAGAAATGGCCACGATCGAGTCTGCCACCACTGCAGCTGCGAAGCTCACGTAGAGATAGATCTATGGAGCATGTCCGATCTCAATCCATCGGCGTCAAGGGCTAATTGGATTCGAATAGACGCACCGAGACCGTGTTCACACCTTCGAATGTCTTCAATATGAATCTAGGCAAAGGAGTCAGCGACATAACTTTCGCCATGTACTCGCAAATATACAGACCCTTTCACACCGAATGCTTGATTGAGAGTTGACAGATGATCAATGGAAAAACGTCGTCAAAGAAGTGATGGGAAGACATACTACATCCACAAACTACAAGGGATCTTATCATCAATAGATGTATGTCAAGAATGATTACTATCACTTACTGAAAACGATTAGGGCCAGTGCGAGCTATTGCTTCGTTAGACGATGCATTCTTGGGAGATTCGGAAACACCACCTACCACGAACACTGGAAGGAAGATACGAAGAAACGGTCGTCCATGACCGCACACTAGATGTCCATAACCCGCTGAGCCAACAATCCGAGCTGCAAAACGCGAAGCGCAGACTCACATAGATAGATGCGTCTGGCGAAAAAGCTGCCAAAGGAGGGTGAGAGACAGTTCCTGACCGCGAAAATTAATAGTGCGTACCATCGCACAATTATATCACTGATGTTCTGTTGGCCCGATAATGTTAGTTGATATATTTGATAGGCGTTTTGCAGACGACACACACCGTGAGATATATCCCAACCTGGGGAAAATATCGAGTGTAACTATGAGAAATCGACGATGGGGTATTCGGAACAACTCACTAGAATCGACCTATATAGCCAAAGCGAATAGACGAAAATGTTGGATACATCGAACATGTCCCTTCGTATCAGAATGGCAGAATCGACGTACCATGTAGGAGCCAACAATGCTTCCAAATTCCCAAAGTTCGTCACAAGATAGAAATAGAGCCCATGTGCGGTGAGCGCCAAATGCCCAGAGTCGACGAGCCTGATCCACGGTACATGTCAGCTTGGGTGCGCCTTCGACGATACGATTCGATGGCTCTAATTACCATAGAACAAGTACCTGCAATTCAAGCATGAGCGGATAATGCACGCACGACATCGAACTAGATCTCTCGTACCCAAGCCCGAGTAAAACGACTATCCCCTGCACAATTTTGAAAGTAGATGAACGTCTGGACACTTGTCAATCCGTAAAAGCTGGAATACGGACGTCGTCAGCCTCTGCAATACCGAGTTATGACCACAGCACGAGATACATACACAGCAGCGGCCAATCCACCTAAGAACGCGGCTCCGAGAGTACTGTCAAAAGCGCCCATGGCGCCCACACCTCACGCAATTTGTCGATGCTAGGGAAAAGACGATGCAAGTATAGCAGAGACAGGATATAGAGCAGTGAGAAGCATCATTCAAGAATATGTATGGATGTAGTGAGCATGAGCTCCTCTTCTCGATAACCCTGGGAAAGCAATCTATCACATTCAGTCCGTGCCGATGTCAGGTGAGGAGCTCGGTTAGCGTTGATCAGAATCAGTCCTTCAGTCGGGACACAGTCGTAGGCAAGAAAAACCGCTGAACCGGGGTAAAGAGCCATAGCTGTCACCACTGTCAGAAATTTGCCATGAATCCCCTTGTTGACAAAATGAATGAGGAATAAAGATCCCTTATACATAGCAAACACAGAAGAATACTAAATGCTTCGTGCTTCGGGCGATCATCGGACACCATGGGGTTCAATCCCTTTTTTACCCACTGGGACTGCGAAGTTCAGCACTGCCGCTTCTGAAAATAGCCCGATAAACTAGGAATGGTAGGGCCTGGTAGGCCTAGCAAATGAATGTCAAACTAGCGCGCAATGGACCAACAATGGGCCAGTTTCTATCCATGCACGCCGCAGCTCGCGTACCCAGGTAGCGGGTTATATGTCCCTAATTTTTTGTGGTCAAGGAAGAGACCAGTTTAGCGGCAGGAGATAAAACGGAATTGACTTTGGTTTATTTTCTGCAAAAATCTAAAATCCCCTTCTTCATGTTGTCTCCCAAATTCCAATGCACCCAGAACTCATTGATCGGCGAGGCAAGCGAAATTGAATGGCCGATCAAAAGATACAGAATGGCAAAATGAAGACGATGCAGCATCACAATCGAAATTCCCAGCAGACCGACGGCATACTATCGGCAATAAACTCATCGCATGGTCCTTGCATTCTGGCAGGTGTCTAACAGATGTCAGTTTAACTTCTGTATATACTTCCAATTTTGGAAAATCTAGTGGCTTATATGGTTAGATTTGTTTCATTCAAGATTGAGGCAAAAACTTCGAGCCGCGCATCTGCGAGCACGAGCGCTCAGGGTCGCGACGTTCAGTTCCCAAGCGCTGAATCTTGAACGAGCGCTGACTCCGTAGTGACTATGATGCAATTTAGCTTTTAGCTTCACGTCGTTATGTAGTTCCATAATGATTGCGTGGGCCTTATTTTATAAAATCTCCATAGTACATACTACCTAATATAGAATGGCATCCGCATAAGCATACCGCATATAAAATAACGCGTCTACCATGGCCACCAATAGCGCGCCTTACGAAACTTGATCACAAATACCTTGAATATCGACACTCTCCTAGATGGTGATTTGGCAGCTAGCTCCTTCTCCGCCATTTGCTCTTCCATCGACTTCAACTTGCCGGTGAAATCCTCCCTCTCATCCTTGATTCGTTGTCGTTCTTGCGCGACGACGGCCTCCATATCATCCAGCTCGCGTTTGAGCTCGTCGTTCTCCTCTTTCAGGGCGATCGCGCTGGCTTTGGCATCATCGAAGATAGTGTGGCCGCATTTCGGGCATGGCTTCGAATTGGGTGGGAAACGATGTTGAACGACAGGGATGAGGATGGTGCTCCAGGTGTCTTTTGTCGATTTTGCGAACCTGTCAGCTGAGCGCGACGTTTCGAAAGGTGTTGACTGGGGTATGTTCGACAAGTCCACAAGGGAAGTAGCAAGGAATAGTTTAAGGAAGCCGATGTCGAGATCTTGATTATCGCGAAGATAATACGCGAATGGTGCAGCCCCTCCAGATCCGTAGCCTATCGTAAGTGTACCGCCGTTCTTCTTTAATGGAGGGGGTGGATGCTCCTCATTTGCTGGAGGTTGATAATAGGCGCCTAATATATACGTTAATGAGAGGGATATAATCGATCGAGAAAAAAATCGGACAGACCAACGCTCATATCACTGTTATCAAAGTAAAACATGTATGGATATAAATCGTAGGGGCCGTTGTTTGTCAACTTCAACCCGTACGGACAATCCTCCTCGACAACGAATTCGACCGTATTGTTGTGGTAAAGAGAAGATCCGCTAGGCACCAGCTCCGAAGCCCCAAAGCTATCCGTGTCCAATGACAGATCTTCCAATCTGTAGAAATCGACCTCAATATTCGTCGAAATATCAGTATTTGCGTTCGTCCTGTTGATTTTCCAATAGTAATGAGCAGCCGCCTTGAGCACAGGAATTATAGCCTCGACGGTCAGCTCCACACCATCGCACAGGCGTGTGAGCCCGTACTGCGTTATACGTTCGTCTCTGATGAGGAAGATGGCCATGTCGTTCTCTTCTGCGATTTCGATGTGGGCTTTACGCGGAGAATCTACCAGCACGATGTTCTCTAACTCTGCATGGCTACCGCGCATGAGTTCGACCAGCGCTTGATAGCAAGGAAGGAGGCGATTTTCGAGTGGAATGTAAAATCTGATATCTTCCAGTGTACCAACCTTTGCCAGAAGCGCTAGAGCAGACTCAGGAACAGCGAAGGGATCAGATGTTGTGGGGAACGTGAGTGTAGTCGAGAATGCGCCCAGCGAATCAACGCGTAGCCGGCCTAGGGGTGCGTCGAAAGAGTAATCTTCACTGGAGTGTATAGTGAATTCTGCCCCAGGAGTGATCCCATGTATCGTTCCAGCGTGAAGAACGAGCTGTTTATTGGAATTTGTGAGATGAAAACATGTCCGTTGAGTCACCGCAACCTTGGCGTCGAATAAGCTTCTGCTCGCGTTACGGCCTACGCATTGAGGAGTCTGACTATGGCGTTCGTCAGAAATTGCGACAGAGATACAAATAGAACATGATTAGGCCTTACCCAGGAATTTGATCTATCCGCAAAACCAGGTCTGAATTTAACAGTTCGTGCGGGGACGAATGGCGAAGAAGGTTGAGAATGGCCTTGGAAAAATTGCCACGTCCGTGAGTCTCTCTTGCGACTTCGTTTGGGCTACAGGCGGATATAAAAATGCACGGAGGCTCCTCGGGAAAACATGACTTTCCAAGCGCCGGTTTCTCATCGGCTGTCCAGACATTTTTTTGTTCCAGCTCGCTGCCCAAGGGTCCAAGTGATTTCAATCGAGCAGATCGCACTCGTGCCGAGGAAAATTCGTCGGCTCCTTGACTGACAGAAGGTGGCGAATACGAGCAATCGAAAATAAGGGTCTGGCAAGACGCGTCAATAACGTAAGTTAAGATGCCATGATGTGCCACTCACGATATTGTCGCCTTTCGTCTCGACGATTTGGGAAACTAAGGAAGCTATTGCCCGATGTCCAATCGCTGAAATTTCATGTGCCTGATTTTCTGAATAGTCGTAAGGAATGATACATCGGTCTGCGGTTGAAGGGGAATTTGACGATTGCGTCTCGCCGCCATAACCCGCGTAGAAAATGAGTATTGGATCCCCTTTTGATATTCGGGAATCATCCCTGAGACGACGCAACGCTTCAATAATAGCAGCGCGTGTTGCCGCTCTATTTATGAGTGTCTGAATGTGCTCCGGAGGAATCGCAAGGTCTCTTTCGAGATATTCCTGGAAGGCCAATGCGTCGGGAACGGCACCCCGGAGAGGTTTCAAGGTCTCCGAACGATAGAAATTAATGCCAATGAGAATCGCAAACAGACCCGCCTTCGACCTAAATCAGGATAAGACGTAAAGTCATAGCGGTACAGTGGGAAACGAACCTCGAAATTACAGTGGGAGGCTTATACGTTGCTGGGCTATTGAGAGAGTTGAGTTATCAAGTTGAGAAATAGAACGTGTAGCTGAGTGGCCTACTTCAGGACATTCGGATTCGACTCTCCGGCTTTGCTGTCAAAGAACTTGTCATTGAAAATGTAGTCAAACATGTTCGAAGGGATATTCTGACCTCCAAAGCGAAAGGAGAGTTTCCTCGCCACCATTGTTGGACGGAAGAGTCGACATGAAGGTTTGAACGACGTTGAAGAAGGTGGGGCGTTTCTCGGGTTGCTTGTAAACGTAAGAACTAGTATGTGATCGGGTTTACCTGAGCTGTCATTTATCCTCGGACCTCCTCGTTTAAATTTAAATTGGTCATATAGCCTACATACACGTGGCCTTACGCGGACGACCTGCCACTCAGATTGTGCATTTCCAATTTTTGAGTAGATCCATGATATCTATCGCTTTAATAGGTTCACGACGCTGCCTGTTAATAAACTCAAAACTTGTCACATTCGGGCCAACGCGAAGTTAAATTTCTGCGGGGGGGCCGCTCGAAATAATCAAAATTTGGCTCCATTCTGGTTTGGGCAGTACATGCATCAGTTTGAGTCTCAAAGGGCCATGCGTTCAACCGACACTAAGGCCTTGAGGCAATATGCGAGATCATATCAACCGGCACCGGGAACATCGTCTCAACAAGTATAGTATCAGAACTAATAGCGCTCTATATTGTGTGCAGAATAATTAAGACCTACCAGCGTCAAATTCTGTCAGTGGGTCCTTCCAAGATAAACGAAAAGTATAACGGAGACATGACGGCCTTATGTAGTCACTCAGATTCATCAATGACGTCGTAGGAATTTACGCATTCAAGAAAGGGGCCATTATACCCTTTTTAACCACAATGAACTGAGTTAGAGCTCGGTTAGAACTACACGCAAAATACAAGGATCGGTCCGTTAGATAATCTACACTTTATGGCCCATAAGTCCATCTATATCCATACAAGTATTAGACAGAATCTCTAACAAGAATATCATAATGTCCCGGCCTATACGGAAAAAAGAGAATAACGCCATGAGCACATAACGCAACACCAATGATTCGGTAGAATGGTAAGGGGGACGGCGACGTACCTATACAGCAGCACCAGCGCCTGTTTATTTACGTCCAAATCGTTTCGGAACTGAATGAAATCAACGTGCCCATCCTGCGCCACACCGTTGAGGTATGCAAGATCAAGGTTCAGCTTCAACGCGTTTGACAGCGCGTCGATTTCGACATTATCTGTGGGCGATGTTGGATAAGAGCATTCAATGAAAGGTGGTGACAGTTTTATCTTTAGATTAAACACGCACCAGCTTCCTTGCCCATAGCTTGTACGACGTTTGACGTGAACGAGTCGACATCCATGAGTTCTTTCGTGTCAGGATGAACCAAAAAGCCGTCATAGTTGCTTCGATTGAGGCGAATTTGAGCTGACTGGTATACATGTTTAAAAAGGCTCAGTTGCTAAAGGACATGCGAACGAGGGACATTTTACGCACGGTGAGTAATCTTAAATAGAGCACGACGGAATTAGAATCTAGATTAATGCCCATATCAGTAGATTAATCTCATAAAGTTGGCAACGCGACGCACATTCAGCGTTCTGGAAGGTCTCGAGCAAGACTTCTGCTGTCATCCCTTTCGAAACTTTCTCCACGAGTTCCTTGAATACGTCATAGTAGTCTTCATATACTAGTTTCTCAATCCCCGCGTTATCCAAGATACTAGGCGTGGTGTCCAGAAGGGAGAGAGCGATTGCTACTGCCGTATCGCGTTCAGAATGCGGGAGAGAGAGGAGATTGTCGATATACGCGAAGCCGATGGCTGTAGGTTATAGTTATGCCGCCCTGGGCACATTTGGTCAGCAAGGGAGTAAGGAAGTAACGGCAGAAGGTCATCACAGCGATAGAAGCAATCTCCATCCCCTAGGTCATGTGTGAGTATACTCGACCTGTAGAATAAACACGAAAGACACGCACCTCGGGTACGTCTGACGAACTTGAATCCTTTATCCATTAGCCAGTCTATTTGCTTGACGAACGCAATGGAGCCATTCTCGTATTCATTTCGCAATTCGGTCATTGGCGCTACCGACTCGATCAACGCCCGCGCAGGAACACTGTCGTTGTAAAGCTCCTAATACGAAGTTAGCATGTGGCAATCCAACGTTCAAATATCTTGCCTGGTTCATATCGTACAATTCAGCAGGTGTCAAGCCAGAAAGTGAGGAATCTAGATGCAGAAATTTATTTATAAGTGGTAGATTATCCACGACCTGAAGCTTGAAGTATTATGACGAACCTGGATTGGCGAAATTCAATAGATTGTTGGCAGACGGAAGGTCCAGTGGCGGTAGCGGTGAATCGCTTTGAACATCGTCTTGAGGATTGTAGTCTTCTGTGTCGGAGTCAAGAGGCAGCGCCTTCGGTCTGCGGATGTTCGCTGTTGAGTCGAAAGGATCTTGTTCAAGTAGAACTGCCCATGATCGATTTCAAGGACGTGACCTACTTGGTGTCGGAGGTGTTTGAGCCATGTTTTCTCAGAATTAGAGATGAATATATGGCAAGGTTGAACGAATTGCAGCTTGTGTATTGATTTGGTATTGCAAAACCGTTGATAAAGACAGGGCAAAGAGGCTCGAAGAGTCAACGAAGAAGCGAAAGCAGATCGCGACAGAATCCAAGAACGTTACATCACGCTAATTTGCACGTGCCAGTTTAAATTCCGATTTCGGCATCAAATGAAAATCAGCAACAATTCAGACTCCAGAGTCGCTTTGTTTTCCATTTTATTATTATTGAGACCTCTCCGAGTCTTGTCATAAATGTGCTTGATTCTTATTTCCTTATTTTGATATTATGCCTTACCAACTTGTCTTGTGTCGTCTTCACCACTCCCGCTTTTTGGCTTTTTTCGGTCTATCTCAGCAATATCTCAGGCTTCTGAATCAGCGCTGAAGCGCTGATAAGGCAACGTCGATCCTCTGCGGGTTAATCTCAATGCCATGTACGCACTATAGCTGCTCACAGCTGCGAAACTAAGCTAGAATAAGCAAGGATACACCGGTCTGGTTTATTGGAATGCAATATGTGGTTCAATTCTTACATCAGGGTAAATTGCTGAACAGGTTACGGACATGCATGTCTGTGATAGCAAGATTTCCCCGTTCAGTCGTAAAACGAGGTATATGTGGCTAGATGTTGGTGATACCCGTTTCGTTTACTTGGAACCAACATATTGGACATTAGCGCATGTTCATGTCTGCGTAGGTTATACGCAAATGGAAAGTTATTATCGTCTGTCGCGTGTTGCATTCCAGGTACTGTTGTCTACTTGTACAAAGCAAGCGCGCGAAAGCGGCTGTATTTTTGCGACTGTCGGAATTTCTTCGTTTCCGGCTCTGCGTTGCGTGAGTATATTGAAGCCATGCAGTTATCGAAATGAATCCACAGTGCAACTAATGAGCTGTACCCAGTAGGTCGTCATCCGTGTTGTGTTAGGCGGATTCGGTAAACTTCAATCTCTATAGTTTGGGAACGATATTTCTGATCCTTGTGGGGAAAAGGTATACCAGTTCAAATCCATCACGACTTCCTCCTTGCTATCGAGGCATTGGGATTTGTATTGATTCATGGAGAATTATAACTGCAGGTGGGACTCCTTTCATTTGCTGAGCGCGTGCACGTCATAGAGTCTAGACCATCGGCGGCTTCGTCGCTGATGTCTCTGGTGTCTGATTTTTTTTCTGAGATGAAGTGTATGTTATTGATTATCGCACCCAAATTATCAACCTATCATATGACGATCCTTGATTAGATAGAACATTAATGCGTCCGAAATGTTATGTCAAATTCTCAATATGTTTACCTCTGATTCTTCCAAATACTGTTTTATGCAATAGTAAGTACCTCCAGCCTCCAGGATTTCATGTAATCACTCTTTCTATTGAGGGGCATGGTCTCGATTGTAAACATTTTACTCGAGTTTCTGTCACTACCTTCATTTCTCATAATCTTGGCTTCTGAATTCTCATCGCCCACCTTTGGCATGTCGTAAAATATGGCGACATTTTGTACGCAAGTGAAGCATGTGAGCAGGAAACGGCGCGGATTTCCGTAAGTTCTAGGTTTGTATTTTCCTACCCAACGCTCATATTCAAACGGACGCTTTTCTAGACATGTGTATTTCATGTTATGATTCCTCAGCTTCTTTGAAACCGTCACCATTGCAATATAATGAGCACGATATGGCTCCCTACCACTATGGGTGAGGCTGATCATGTTCCAACCCCACGTAGATGTGTCCTCAGACGTCTGCTGCCCATTGGAAACAGCAGACATTAAATTATAAAGATATGTAGTCATCTTTTATCCGCTTGCGTCTGGATCGAACGATTTGATGTTCAAGAACTGCGGCATAAGGCGTGTACAGCTGCAAAATTTGTTTGAAGAAGTCGCACATATAGTAAACACTTACCCTACCCTACCTACCATACCCTAGTACCCTACCCTACCTTGGTTCCGGTTAACACCAATCGATTGAATACCCAAATAACACCTGATGAACCCTCCCATAAGACGTTTAATTCAACCTACATGCTTCAAGCTCTCCGAGTCTGCGGTGTTGGGGGCTAGCTCAAAGGCTCGAACAAATTCATATGAACAACATCGTAGTTTTCATCTCTGTACATATTCGCTTCTTTAAGCGACCCCCTGCTCCATCCATGTCCTTACGCATTCCATAAGCCACATGCTGAATGCGCGTTATATCTGTCTCTGTAGCCTGTCAAAACCTACTGAAGTTTTTAATGGAACTTGAAGGATGCTGTAAACTGAGAGCATTACTTCCACCTGGTCGGCACTTTATCAAAGACTTCGGCGGACGTCCCGAAAGCTCATGTAGGAATCTTTAAAACATTTTTTTTTGTTGATTTATCTCCGCCAGATGCGCAAGTACCATTGCGGCCTGACCTGCTGCACACTTGTGTGCGAAGCGTCGTCCTCCTCGGCGCTTGTGGCCGTTTCAGTGACCGTAATTTTATTCCCGCAGACATATAGCCCTATGTGAGCCTCAACCTCAGCACAGGTCTGGGCGTCTGTAGGACCCCTGAAAGTTCACCAAAGTGTCTGATCCTTGGTGGTGAAAAAATTCACACGATTCTCGAGTTTATCTGTGCATCGTTTGAATGATTGGGAACCTTTTTCGAAAAAAAATTCTTGCGAAAAAGGTCAATTTCTATCCAAACATTCCCAAAAATGCAATTTTTATCCGGACCATAGATTGGCCCTTGGAGAGCGCATTTCTGGGTATTTTTCTCCAACATTGCGCCTACGGCTTCTTTCGATGTATCTGCCCATCTTCTCCGCTGGGTGCAACACGATTTCATACCAAAGTCATCCACCAGCATGCCATCTTTGCTCAGAATGCCTCAAAATAGCTCGGATCAGACATTTTGGTGCATTTTCAGGGGTCCTGCGTCTGTATGATATGCATTTCTGGTGGCCGAGACCGCGACCTGCGGATCTTGTTGGGCGTAATTACGGCCTTGCAAGGAGGTATGTATGGGCCGTATGGCGGCCACTAACGGGGTTGTCTTTATGAATAAACTTGTGGGTACGCCTTCGATCTCTGACGCTCGTCGTCCCGAAGAACAGGTACTTCAAAGCCATTGGACGAATAGCTTCCTGAAAATTTCTATACGCTTGAGCTCACCCAGCTATGTTATTCACATGTTATCACTATATTGGCTCGTCTGATAAGATCCGATAAACCTTTGGGTTCACCAAGAGTTAACGCCATTTAACTGACCACTTTGAGGCTCGCCTACGGTGTGTTTTGATGTTGTATATACTATACACTGCATTAATGTCTTTGATTATATCATGGCTACATAGTCATGGACCGGCTAGACGGTAACTGTGACCAAGCTTCCGGTACTATAGGGTACTATCCTTTCATGAAGCTTGGCTTGACGTCGTTTTGATACATGTATGACCCAACGTTTACAAGAGTATCCGGGCGTTGATGTCTTGGAAACCTATGTAATGCGTCTAGAGGCGTGTTCGTATTCTCATCGCCTTCGCAACCTAGTTTTAAGTGACTACTGACTCGAAAGAATCCGAAAATTTAAAACTCTGAAGTCTGATTCATTGGGCAATGAGAAAAGGCAGTGGCCCATCAGTGAGGTGCGTGAGCGTGCACTCATTTTCACTCATTTTCGACTCGCGCTCACTCACCTCACTCACTTTTTCGGCCGGCACTGACCCCAGCTCGGCTGCCGTTCGACAGCAAGTTCCCACCGTCTCAACTACACCTCCCATTGCAAAATCACCGCGCGAAAACTGCACAAGACATATGGGTAGTATATAGCTGTTTTTTATCGATTCTATACGTATATAGCTACCCTCAAAAACTGTTTTCCTCACAAATGAGGCACCTCCAGGTTATATAAGTGTCAGGGATATTCATTTGTTCAAGTACAACTACGTACACTGAGTCCGGCAGGCGCGTACTGCGACAGCTCGTGATGAATGTCGTCAAACACATTCAAGTCTATGAAGGTTTGTGTCTGGAAATCGTCGTCGGGCAAGCAAGGTGCTTGGAGGAACTCAGCGCAGCCTAAATTACCCTTTGTGTGTTGGTGTGAATTACATGTAAGGTTGCGAGTATACTACTTTAGATGCTCCCCGGGCGTGTACGTGCCGCACTGCATCCATCCCATGCTTGCATTGAATCTCGCGCACTCCTCACGCATCCTCACGCACTCTTCACGCACTTCCGGGCACTCTCACTCATGTTTGCTCACGCACTCACGCATTCTCACGCACTCTCACGCACTCTCACGCACCTTCACGCACCTTTATATATCCCCACTCATCCTCACTCGTTTATCATTGGTCGCACTTATCACTCACTTGTATTTACCCTTCACTTACATCTTACATTTTCAATCTCGCACTTATACGACAATTGACGTTTGTTTGCGCTTGTCGGTGAGTCAACGATGGTCATTGTCAAATTCCACGTTCCACGACACCAACACCAACACCGGAAGCACTCGCGGAGGCGTTGCTGCACCACGTCCCCGCCGTGCCTTCGACAGTAGCAGACGTATCGAGCCCGACCGCCGCCCTGCCGTGAGCAGCAGATGTACCGTGCTCCGCTCGAGCCGCGCAAACAGCAAGCGCTCGACGCGGCGCACCGATGCGAGTGCGGCCGGCACAGATGGCGACGCAGTTAGCGAAGGAGGACGCGGAAGACGGGGCGGTCGAAGTGTGTGGAGTTCGACGGCAGTTCACCATTTATTACCTACTATTCGACAATTAACTTGAATATATCATGTATTTTAACGTTGTCTGACCTCCTGGGGTACTTAGTATTAGAGGCCGTACAAAGATCGTGGGCTTGGTCTTGGCCCTAGCGCTCAGTATCGATTATTCTCCAAAGCTTCACGCGCACGTACCATTCACCGACGCACTCACTCGCCCTCACTTGCCCTCACTCATCGTTCACTTAGTCTCGCTTGCCACCCACTCAATTGCCACTCATCTTCACTCGTTATCCACTCATTCTCACGCACCCTCACGCACTCTCACGCACACACTTCCGCTCGCTGCTGGCACACTGCCTTCTACCCGTGCCCAGCATATCGACGCCATGAAGATCAAATTCAAGTCTACCGCATTGTTATTCAAGTTCAGTGGGCGCATCCATTACCATCGCCAACATTTACGGCAGTTGGAGGAATCCATTTCTTATTGTATCATAAAAATAGATTGGATATGCTGGTTCCGGATTATTCTCCCAAAACCTGCTCGATTGCAGTGCTCTTTCCTTCTAAGCAGCAGCGCACGCAATATCAAGGTGTAGGAGTTGATAGGGTTGAAGAAAGAAATAATCGCCGTACATCGGCGAAGCGAAATGGTTGTTACTATTTCATTGTCACCTGAAGAGTACTTACAAGGGTTGACCTATCATATGGCTATCTCTTTGACCGTCCTTACAGATTTAGACCTTGCCAAAACTGCTTTGTTGAGGGCAATTGATATAGATAGGTTTTAGAATAGACACTGTACAATATTTCAGTACCGTGTTTAGCATATGTTCCATAAGTACTGCCGTTATCACTGAACGTATGTATCTGGAAGACAGAATGTCGATATGTTTTCTGCGTGGCGCAATCACTGCTCAATGACGCACACTGCCAAAAATAGCCCTTCTATAAATAGGTGCTAGAGGAATAACGCAAACGGGCAGCCCACGCCGCCGAAGCTGCTCTCCGCCGGCACAACATCGGCTTTCTCTTCGCAGGCCTACACCTTCTCTTCCGTTCCACGACCTCTCACGACGACCACCCACCCCACACGACCGAGCCCCCTCCCTCACCATGGCCACCCCCGCCCTTCGAACAGCCAACAGCCCGCAAACTCGAACAGTCAGCCGCCCGCAAGCAGCTCGAACGGCGGCGCCCAGCAGGCACCCGCAAGCAGCAGCGGGCGGCAGCTCGCCGCCTCCAGCACCAGCGGCGGGCAGCTCCTGCAGGCCTCCAGCACCAGCGGGCAGAGCGCGGGCGCGAGCAGCTCGAGCTTCGCCCCGATCCCCATCACCGCCGCCGCGGGCGGGATCACCATCACACAACCCCAACAGACCGCGACGTCCTTCTTCAAGATCGCCCCGGGCGAGATGATCACCTTCGCGTGGAACTTCACCTCCGTCATCGCCACGCCCACGTCGCTCACCGTGTCCGCGGTGTGCGACAACGGGAACACGTACCCCGTCGGGCCGACGGACGGCGTCATCCCGGGCGCCGCGACGCAGGTCGTGTGGGATCTCGGCGCGTACCAGCAGGCGAACCCGAACAACCCGCTCGCGCAGGCGTCGTACACGCTGAACATCTGGGACGACCGCGGGCCGGGCGCGTCGATCAAGCCCGGGTTCATGCAGGAGAACAGCGCGTTGCGGTTCGCGATGTACACGCCCCAGTCGTATACGGCCCTCGCGGATGGTGAGCGATGGGTCTTTTTGGTGCGAGAATGGGACCGCTGATCACTTTTTTTATCTGAAACACAGGCTGGACGTGCTCAGAGTGCAGTAGCGGCGTGATGGCCTTTACTGCGCATCCTGCCTTTGTCAGTCTGGTCGTGACTATTTTTATCTCTGTGTTCTCCGGCTTCCATTTACTTCGAAACACTGCGAGATAAACAGACAGTTAGTTATTTTGGACATTCGACGCCATCGCATAGTGTAACGGACCTTTCGCATAGGAATCATTGGGACATTCGTAGTGTATCTTCTTAATTTGTTTACTATACTCTGTACTCGAGTATCTGTAGTGGTGTATGTTCCGTGTACGTTTGGACATTCGGCGACTCTCACAGAATGCATGCATGTCGATGGCTTGCTTGCGAACACGTTTAATGAGCACGAGGCTAACCCAAAAATTTATTCAAGTCCAAGGCGGCGGCGCAGACACACGAATGAGCCATGCTCGTTCGTCACGAAAGCAGGGCCTAACAAGTGTGAATGGCGGCGCAGGCTCTGAAGGCTGCGAGCGCCGCCCTTGTTTGTTGGTCAAGGGAAAGCGAGGACGAACGGGATGCGGCGGGCAGGAGCAGCGGCGCAGGCGCGCAACCTCAAGAGCGAGTCAGTCACCCTACCCGGTGACAACCTCAGGCTCTGTCTGCCAGCGCCCGTCCTTTTCACCCTCTCCATCCATTTCCACGAATCACACACATGCCAGCGCTTGTCTGTCGCCTTGCCGCCGCCCTCCTTAACCTCCTGTTACGAATGAACCTTAGATTTCGTTTCCTGTACCGTGTAGGGCTGCTATGGGTGTGGTAGAATAGAAGTCTGATAGTATTGCTATACTTTTGATACTTGCAACTAATGAGAAGGTTGGAAACAAAAAACAAGGACGCGTATTGCCGTGCAAAGCATCGGCCCGCAACCGCAGATCCTATGTCCTCAAACGCCATACACCTTCCGCGCATTCTCCCTCGCCACCCGCATCACCCCATCCGCCGTCCACCGCCCCTCCGTCGGCCCCGCGCCCGCGCCGCCCGCGCCCCCGTTCGCGACGTCGGCCACGAACTGCGCGGTCCACGGCACCATCGCGCTGTGGCACACCGGGAGTTTCTTGCCCTTGATCGCGGGGAGGTCGTCGTAGAGGTTCGCAGGGACCATGTACGGCGCGTCCGTCTCGAGGAGGATGCGCAGCGGCAGGGAGGAAGGATCGGTTTCGGGCGTGGGCGGTGTCATCATGTTACGGATGACGGTGGAGGTGTCGAGGTTGGTGGCGTATGTGATGACGCCTGTGGTTTACGTTAGTTTTTGGATGTTCGTGAGAGAGGAGGGAACGTACCGGTGATGCCGATGTAGAGATTAGGGAAATGTTCTAGCAAACGCCCAGCGAATTCTGGGGAATCTGTGAAGCAATGTATGTGGATCTGCGAATGAATGATATCAGCGAGAGAGAGCGACTAGATGACATAGCATACCGGATGATCCTTCGGCACTTCCGCTTTCAAAATGCGCTCAGTATCCGCATCCGCCTCGCGCGTATGAATCGTCAGAGGCTTCTTCAGGCGGACAGCTTGTCTCAGTTGGCGCGCGAAGACCTCCTGCTGAATTTCGCGAGGCGAGTTGTCGTAGTGGTAATCGAGACCCATCTCGCCCCATCCAACGCATCGTGGATGCGCCATGGCTTCCAAACTAGAAGTAATGGGAATATAACAGTCAATAAGGAAGCGAAGAAAAGACTACCATACTGAACACGAAATCAGAACTAAGTCGGTAAAGGAATCCACAGTCCTAAAGACGTGGACTGGTATTCTGCATAATGAAGAAAACCTGATGGACAATTGGGTCCATCAGGCTGAGGGTTCAGTGGGTATCGAGGTACACCGGCCGTAAGGCAAGTTTGAGCTGCGAAGTTGGAGGAGGCAGCTCTGTACCTTGGAATCCCACATTGCCGAAATGGCGTGTATACAACATTCCTCCTTAATACAGAGGAAATTGTCCAGTCACAGTGCGTGAGTGGGGCTTGACCGGGTCAGCTGCCATTCACGAGACACTTGACCAAAAAAAAAAGGGAAAAGAAAAACTGAACGAGAGGATACTTACATGTCTCTCTCGACGTCGTCGTTATACGCTTTCGCTTCGTGGCTGCCACAGGTTCAACACAAGGCCTTGGGCAATCAAAGGGGCAACCAAACTCACGGATGGACACCTATCAAAATCGATTAACCTCCCATACAAAAAGAACGAAAAGAAACACAAATTCCAAGCACCCATTACGAAAAAGTACTCCATTCCACCCCATTTCTCCTTCTCCGCATCCGCAAACTCCCGCCACAGCCCCCGCACCGGCGCCTCGCACCACACATCCACCACCTTCTCCACCCCGCGCCCCTCGTACATCGCGCGCACGAACGCGTACACGTCCGTGTGCTTCCCCTCCTTGTACCGCCCACGGTAGTACTCGTACGTCGACGCCACGTGCGTGTGGGTGTCGACGATGGGGAGCGTGGATGGCGGCGCGGGGAGGAGGAGGTGCTCTTCGGCTGGGGTGGAGGATTTCTTCTTGGCCATGGGGTGGGATCTGGTCTTCGGGAGTTTGTGGGCTTGGCTGAGCGACCGGGCAGGTAGGCGTCTGGAGATGGGCAGGAGGTATAGATTGGCGAGTAGTGGACTGACGAGGTTCCACTTAGAAACGCAGACGGAGAGCATCCAAGAGGATGGATGGCAAGAGATGGTTCGTCCTGTTCTGGTGACATCAAAAGGCGTGACACGGCAACGGTATCCTTCTAACCGGCGCTTATAGCGGCTTGCATTCTGATAACCAACCTCAGTGCAGAGGGAAATGCTAGGAAATTTTGCCTAGAAAAATCATAATTACTAGAGACGATACAGACATACTTCCAAAGAATAAAAATGGCATGAGACTAGTCCAAGTTATGTAGCTATGAAGCCGGGAACGACGTAAACTCTATGCGGCCAAGATTTACGCGCTACATTGCGAAGAACCCATCTCTACAACATCATATGGACCTGCGGGCATTGATAAGCACATGTCATAATTTATTCCCCAGCAAGAACAAATTTTAGGACTGAAACTTACCGTCGTGATCAGCCAGTTTGCCTTCAAGAATATTCTTGACGTCGCCGGTCATGCATCTCGCATCGGTGTTGTCATCCCCGGAGCAAGTAACCCACGAGCCGTCATCTTGGATATGCGTCTCCCCTTGAGGATGCTCGAATCCGAGGAACCTCCCTGGAAGCGTTGGTACGAAATCCTCCCTGTATATCGGTCAGTCATTCTGTGCTTGATTTGGAAGTGAAAATTACTCGCTTGTTGTTTACGTGGGTAACGTCGACGTTGCTGTCGATGAAGGAAGCGAAGGCCGGATTACCTACCTGTATGATGTCGTGCTTCGTTAACGCTTGGTTGTGGACGGAAAAAGTGAACACGTACCCTTGGTAGGCCATACCCAATCATCCGGAACATTACATCCGACGGCACAAATAATGGGAGGTAGATATGAGGCCTAGTAACAGCAGAGAGGCTGGATTTATTACAAAAAATTGAAATCACTTATTTTTGATAGTGATAGTGATGTGATGGCCGCTCCGAACCAGGGAAACACCACCTCCCGGTTCTGGGTACCTTTCCCTTTCCCTCAGGCGAAAAAAGTATATTTCTCCGCGTACAAATGTTCTGAAAGGGTATGAAAATGCCGACTACTCAAGCAGCGACCGGGTATCCAGCTATCTGGAGTTTAGCAATGGCGTGTTCCAACAACTCCGCCGAGGCACCGTTTGGATCGAGTGTCGTGCTATCGTCCAGGTCTCGGTAGAACTTGTCAATGCAGGCAGCTGCTCCTGATAAGTGAGCTACCCTGGCACATGCAGCATGGATAGCAAGGTAGTCTGGTGACGTAACTGGATAATTGCGGGGGTCGTCCGTTGTAAATGTGACGAATTCTGGCAATTGAAATCCTCTTTGAGAATGGGATCTATCGCTTCGATCCTGTACTTGTTCTTCGTGTCCTGGCGAGTGTCACCAAATAAGAAGTTAGATCAGTCAAATGACGGAGGGCCTTGTTGGACGCACAGTTGCAACCAACCAAACCTGTAATGCATCGAAAAGTGAATGGAAACCCGGTTCGATGGTCATCACATTTTCCAAACGGTCAATGTTGGAACCATTCAATTCATCGGGAAGCTCAGTATAACCGAATCTTTGCATGACGGCCCACATCGATGCAGCGTTCATCCGCTTTATGAAATATAATTATATCAAAAGCTAAGTTGAGGACGTAGGCACATACTCTGTCAGATCCTGGTTCAATATTCGCGTTGGTGGATTCGGGGAATACGTGTGTGCATTCTGTTATTGTCAGACCTGGCTGAGACGGCTCCGCCCAATACCGCGCTTTCACCTCTCCAACAGTGAGCACTCCGTTTGTGTCGTATTTTCCAGTGATGATACAACGAAAACCATCGCGGATAAGAGCCTAATCAGTCAAAGTGAGTGACGATTCTTGGCAATAAAGGATGAAACTCACCTTTCTTTTCGCTGTGGCGCGAGATTGAGGTGCTTCTTCCAAGGTGTCGTTGATCATATCCGCTATTGTATCAAAAGAGGGACGAGATGCATGATTCGACGGTACAGGAGTCCGACCCTTGTTGGATCGAACTGGGGACTGCGTCAGATAGAACACTGGACAAAGAAGCCTTGGCAACATACATGCTCTGACATAATGATTAAAATAGATCTTCCCAACCTCGAAAATCCCGCGACCCGTGGCCTCGCGTTCGGCGGAGACGATCTCAAGGCAGAGCGTATGAACCGCTTTATCCGTTGGCGCGTAGATTAAAAGATAGCCAAGGATTCGAATGTAGATCAAATCCATTTTGATGTCCTTAACGTTTTCGTCGGCCAGCTCCCTCTCGCGCGTCAAGCAGATATTGTACGCACTCATAGCGTGCGGGTTGTCTCGAAGTCTCTTAGGAAGGTCGGAAGCCACTGGCAATGAAGTCATGTTTGTGAATAAAAGCGAGAATCGGTAAGGGAGGAGGGAAGTTGGAAGGAAGGAAGCAAGAAGGAAGTTCAAGCTTATATAAGCATTGTCCCATGTCACGGTCAAACGTCATTGTTTCATTGATGCCATGATGCCGAAGGCGAGCATGACTGCGCGCACGAACGCGTACACGTCGGTGTATTTCCCCTCCTTGTACCGCCCGCGGTAGTACTCGTACGTCGACGCCACGTGCGTGTGGGTATCGACGATGGGCAGCGTGGATGGCGGCGCGGGGAGGAGAAGGTGCTCTTCGGCTGGGGTGGAGGATTTCTTCTTTGCCATTTTGGTCTTTGGGGTTTGCTGGGCTTGGCTGAGCAACCGGGCGAGGAGGCGGTGACGGACGAGTAGTGGACTGACGAGGTTCCTGCTAGAAACGCAGAAGGAGAGCATGCAAGTGGTTGGGTGGCAAGAGACGGGAGTGGTCACCCCGACGTTCCGATGATGGCATCAACAGGCTGATGCGGCAACGGTTTCAGTATCCTTCGATCTTATCCGAATCGTAATCTAAACCGGTGCTTATTAGCGTTCTTAATTCCGATAACCAACAGCACTGCAGAGGGAAACAAGAGGGAAATGCTAGAAAATTTTGCCTAGAATTAATCACAATTACTAGAGACGATACAGACATGCTTTCAAAGATCCAATATGAATAAAAAATGGCATGAGATAGTCCAGGTTATGTAGCTATGAAGCGGGCGCCGGCGTAAACTCTATGAACCTAGGATTTACGCGCTACATTGGGAAGAACCCATCTCTACAACGTCGTATGGGCCTGTTGGTAATGGCAAGCCCATGTAAGAAATCATTTCTTTTTTCGCAAAAACGAATTCATGACTGGAATAAGCGAGACTTACCGTCATGATCAGCCAGTTTTCCCTCAAGAATATTCTTGACGTCGCCGGTCGTGCATCTCGCATCGGTGTTGTCATCGCCGGAACAGGTAATCCACGAGCCGTCATCTTGAATATGTGTCTCCCCCTGAGGATGCTCGAATCCGAGGAACCTCCCTGGAAGCGTTGGTACGAAATCCTCCCTATATACCGTTCAGTCATTCTGTGCTTGATTCGGAAGCAAAAATTACTCGCTTATTGTTGACATGAGTAACGTCCACGTTGCTGTCGATGAAGGAAGCGAAGGCCGGGTTACCTACCTGCATGATGTCGTGCTTCGTTAACGCTTGCTTGTGGACGGAAAAAGTGAAAGCGTACCCTTGGTAGGCCATACCCAATCATGCGGAACGTTACATCCGACGGCACAAACAATGGGAGGTAGACGCTTTCCAGAAGTGACAATGCGGCACCCAACGAGTGACCGACCAGAGTAATTTTCTTCAAACTGCTTTGCTGCAGTGCAGTTTGGACTGCAGCGAGAACCGAAGTTGCGGTCCTGACAAAAAAAACCCATAAACCGTCGCATTCCCGCGTCCAAGTTTATTTGAGCAAACCGCTTACTTTGCATGCTCGTCTGCGAACCCACTGTGCACCTTGATATCAGAGGAGATGCCCGGGAACAGGGTCGAGTTCAAATTGATCAAGGAGAACTCGATATCCGTGACCAAAGGCACACTTCATTGTCATCGGAAGGTGCTCAACATGGCGCTATACCGCAGATGATGGGAAGAGATGACTTACATCTTGGTAGGATCAGTTCCTTGATGCCCTACAACAACAGTCTGGGGCAATTATGGTGAGATATATTTTTCTTGAACAAGAAGTACCACTGACCTGAAGGGTTGGGTCGACTCCAACGTACCAGAACTGGACGTCAATACCATCGCCTCCAGCAGCAATGGGCTGGAATGTAGGATTCGCGGCGCAGTTCACTAATTCCGTGACGATAGTATCAGAAATCTACACCTAATCCGACACTGATAGGAGACTCACCCCCACAACTAGACGCGAGGATCGTAGACGGCTGGCAATACGCGGCCGCCGCATAGAAGCTGAACGGCTTGAACGCGGCGATCTCCGCCCCGAGAGCGTGGTGAACGAGGACGACGCCTGGGCTTGGCGGGGCAAGGGCCGCGCGTCCGCTCGGGGCGGGAGGAAAGCCGCACCGAGGAAGCCTAAGAGAGTGACCGCGGTCCTGGGAATCATAAAAGGAGAACAATGAACCATTTTTGGAAATGTGCGTTGGAAAGAATCAAAATGTCGTCTCGAATCCAAGAAATTAGAAATAGGCCGGCCTAGAGAAGAACAGAGAAAAGAAAGGACGGCAAAAAGAAAGAAAGACAAGAAATACGGAAGGGAAAAGGAGACAGAATACTCTCGTGTCTATCGTCTGACGTCGTTTAAGTATGTTTTATTGTCAAAAAGATGGTAACAGCTACTCTGGTCAGTCATACTTATTTACCTTGTGGATGATTTTCCCACTCGCATCAGTTATTTTGATTGTTGGCTTTCGACATTTCGACCATCATAATAACGATCAAACGTTGATGTCTATCTAAGCGGATGTCTCTTGGGTAGACTACGTGCATCCAATCGTATGCATACTCACGCACGTCCAATTCGAACACTGATTCAGATTTCTGTAAATTGGCGGCCGAAAACTTGATGTACTTAGTACAACCGACTCTCATTAAGAGTTAGAGTGGATTCACCGTCACATGGATCTCGAATATCTCCCGACAGTGACAAGACATAGTTCTCAGTACCTTGCACTGTCATTTTGTTGTGCGTATGTCCAATCATCGATTAAATCATCATCGCAACGAGGATGCAAACAGGATACCATTACAGCTCAGATGTCATTGGTGCAGGCGCAGAGCAAGTACATTGAAGCATTGAACTGCATTAAGCGAGTACTATTGCGTTCAAGGATATACGAAGGGATCTCATCGCGGACCCTAGAGCTCAAGCAAGCCTATCACCCATAAAACGCTCGAGAAAGATTCGCTACGGTACTCTGAAAGATTCTGAAGCGGAAGCAAATCATACGGATCAATAATCGGCACGGAATTCTGTCAACGATATTGGCGTCTATATTTAGCTACAGCGCTCAGCGTCATATCATTCGTCCCAAACTCATTCGCTCCAACTTTTGAGGCATATTGCGACGCTGAAATCAGGCAGTATACGTCCAGGAGAAAGCTTCCTTCTTCAAGGTAGCAGTGGAGGGCTGTCTATTTCATAGCAGTAACCATTGAATTACTTAGTGCGTATTCGTCCAACTCACAGCCTCCGCAGGCCAGTCCAAATCGAAACAAAGGGAGTGAATAAAATGTGCTCCCTATCGAAAAAATTCTCCACTGTTATGTGCGCAGTACCTACTGTCGGTCAGTATCGCTGCGCCAAGTGAAAGATCGTCCCTGCAACGATCACATGACTAATGAAGTAAAAGACGAAAATCAGACGCGAAGTTCGAACTTGACTGCGGCGCCAACTCATCGATATCCACTGTCTCTCATTTTTCCCTTCATTCAAAGAAAATCATATGTCAGGAAATTATGCGCCCTATATCACACACACCAGTCAGAGCCAAGGGCTCAATCCTGCGAACCCGAACAACTTGAGTGCTGTTCCATATTACAACGACCACCAAGTTTCTCAGCTTTATAGCCATCCGGTCGTCAAGACTTTATGGGACAGCCGACAAGCAATGTTAAGCGTATACTCGCAGTCACAGAAGGAGAATCTGGAATTAAAAGATGAGATTCGAGAGCTTCGGCGCGAACTTCAGGAACAGATGGACAGGCATTCGTCAGAGAGGTGCGTTTCGATTTATGGACGCCAAGCGAGCGAATCTTCTAAACAAATGGTACTCTTGATACATAGGTGGTCGCGCTGTCCACCAAACACGAGCCCCGAGATATACCGCGCTCCTTCTCTATCTCCAAGCGACTCTATCTCCCAAGCGGGCAGGAGCCGTACTCCCTCCAGGAACTCTATAACGCAACCAGTCATTGGCAGCCGACCTATTCTCGCCAACCTGAATTCAACTGATCGACCAGCACATTACCCATCTTCGATTCTATGGCATCTTCACGATTGCCAGAGCGAGCCTGGTCTCGTTACAAGGGCAACGAAGTCGCGACCGAGTATGGAAAAGTGCATCCGGCACCCCAACGGCAGGCCTATTGTCAGATACGAATGGCGGAGGATCATGACGTCCGCGAAACAAGTTATTCAAGAAGTCCTTCGGCCTCTTACCCCAGCCGACACGCCTTTGAATACGCGAACGTTCTACAAGAGTATGCATCCCGATGCGTGGCAGAGTGCTGTCGTCGGTCTGGAAGCAAAGGAACCACTGGTGGCGCTGTGTGCGTTTCATTGGAAAGCTGAGCATGTCCTGGGGCAGATGCTCGTTAGCAAGCGTTCTGTGGAGGTGCGCGTAGCTCAATATAATGCATCATCACGAACAGGATCCGCAGATGGAGAGTATCATAATGCGTACGGCCATCCTGTTATGGGAGGCCCTCAGCAGTCGTAGTTGGTGAATATGCTTTAGGATCCGCATATATATATATTACTTATAATTTTAATTTACTGTAACAGCTCAATAACTTACATTGTTATGTGATCGCAAGTAGCTAATAGTCAACACTATAAACCTAACAACTGTTCAAATGCTCAAACATAAGTAGTCCCTATACGCTCCACGGCGCGAATATGAATACATTAGACCGGAGAATCCAAAAATAAATCTTCCTGCCAGTCTACAGGAATTGATGTCTCTCGTTAGCTCATCAAGCAGATTCAGAATAACGCGTATCCCTTGAGACGGAGACGTCTTTCATCGGAAATGCGATAGGTGTGAAGTTCCTTGAATTGATATCGTTGCTTTGACTTCGCAACGAGCTTCGAGCGTTGAGAGACGCAAGCAGAGAGTTGACATACACTAAAGGAGAGAGGGTATGCGATCAGCCTTTCAGCATGAATAGAGATAAACTATATGAATATCGTAACTCACACTTGCTCAAGGCGAAGTAAATGCCCATGAATATAAAGCTCTGCGGCCAGATAGCATACTGTTTCCAAAGATAGTCAAAATCAGAAGATATTCCGACATAGGTCAGCTGCTCGGCGCACCGTCACAAAACATGCGATGGCCGCGATGCTATTCATACATGTTACGAGTGAGATTTATGGAATCGTCGCATTCTAGGAAACACACCATACCTAGTCAAAAGGCCTAGGAGAAATTCAATCGTCAATTTCGGGCTTGATTTATAAGTAGCACAACGATATAAAACGCACCAGTATTGATACTAAAAGCCATCAGCTTGGTGACAATCGAATCGGTCCTAATTTTTTTGATCGTCAAACAGGAAGGAATCTCGGAATGGAGTCATACACACCTTCTGAAACCTGTACGACTCTGGATAAGGAGAGTACATAAAGATACGGCAATCAATGTGTCGACCACGACTGCCGAACCAAAGCTGGTGTAGAGCATGAACTGACGAAACTTCGTTAGAATCAGCAGCTTGCATCACTGTAAGACTTACGGAGGCTGCGTTCATCTTTGCGTATGTACCCAGCACAAATCTACGGGAGAGAATGGTGTCAAAATGGAATTGAAGAGAGAACTGCTATTGCTTACGCTCGCGACGCAAATCCTAGAGCATTTAGTGCTTCAGATTTCGTGATCATAATATAATCCAAGAGGGCATCTCACCGCATCCAAACGCTGCCAGAACAAGGTAAGCCTATGAGAGTAATCTATTTCGCCAAAGATAGGACTTACAAAATACAACGAGAGACAGGACGGTCTGATAGTGATCATTATTTCATTTGACCAGAAATCGCAAGATGCAAGTTCGAATGACATACGATGATAACGGGAAGAACGACACTTAGAACTTGTCTCTCTCCACACACTGCAAACAGTGGATCAATAAAATGCAACTTCAATGGCGCTGGAGATCCGAGCCGGTGCTTACGGATAGAAACGCGCATGGCAAAGAAGCTGTAGATGAAAAATCGATTGTAAGCATCAGAATTCGTGTAGTCAGAAGAAGATGCGTACCCGCGAACAATCAGATCGCTCAAATTCTGCACCAAGAATCAGATATCCACTACAGTCGTACCATGATAGCTTCTCACTGTTACATAGACCTGTGCTAGGATCGTCCTAAATGAAAAGTATTATTGAAGGCGCAAAAGATCTTCGATACCATGTACTCACCACGTCGGCGACGAAAGGACTGCAAAATCACCAAAGCTAGAGACTAGGTAGAAGTACAATCCATGCGAAGTGAATGCAAAATGAATCGTATCAAGGATCCTAATGTTTTCTGGTTGGCCAAAACGTTCCACAAGAACATCGACGGGTATCGAATGCACGCACCAAAGGAAAAGGACCTACAAAGCATTCAAGACCAGTCAATCAACGCTTCGAGCCTTCTACGTGTCAAATCGAGGATGAAAGCCACTTACTAGACATCTAAGAAGCCGCCCATCCTCCTTGCAGTCGCGAAAGTACATGAACGTCTGCACGCTCGTAACTCCGTAAAGGCTAGTTAGAAATGAAGCGAGCATTCGTGTGAGCAGGAACTCGTCCACCGAATCATGTTTCTCCACGTACATGGCGGCAGCTAAGGTGCCCAAGAACGCAGCGCCGAGCGTACTATCGAGAGAGTGCATTGTCATGTCTTTGAGGACAAGCTTGTTAGATCGATAGTTGATTGTCGGGGAAATGAGTCACTCACAGGATCTAAAAGGAGAGGTCTATAAATTGAGAGCAAGCCGAGTAGAAATGCACTATTATAAGCCTATCCAACAGTGCGGAGTATACATGGGTAGTCATAGGGCAGTGTGCAAGAAGCACGAGAACGGATTCGAAGCATAGCCCCTTCATATGAGCCAGAGGCAATCAGAAGCAGGTAGGGGAAAGAGGAGAAAGGGGAGATGCTGCGACCGCATCGGCTCTTCGAGTGGTCCATCAGGTCGTGAATGTTCAGGCGTTCATGTCCGAATAAGGTTCTTCGACGTCGTCGGGGTCCAGATGGGGAAATGGGCTAGCTAGAACGTATACACATGCATCAGCGGGACGAGTCTTTTTATTTCGAAGCTGCGCAAAATACAGCATCGTCGTTAGACGCTGATGCATTTGCTGACATCCACATTGTTTATCAGCGATAATGACGTGTGGAGGACCTTCTGAGAATGATGAAGATTGGTGATGATCCTGAAACTTGAATTAGTATGTACGTAGAACATCGCAAATTGAATCAGTTACCTGAAGATATGAGCATTGAAACGTTGAAACTTGAAAGGAAAGATACTGAGAAGCAACCTAGGGGCCACGAGCGAGTGTCAGAGAAAGACTTTATCTCGCCCTCTAATATCCTTTAGGCTGTGAGGAGGTCAGATTAACTCGGCCAATTCGAGAACATCGCAAATCATAAACTTTCAAGGCATATACAAGTCGGATGCTAACTGAACGTTGAGCCCGCTAGTCATGTACGGCCGCTGGCTTCTGAAGGCTGCAAATGTCCTAAAACCTGGCTTCAGTGTTTATTACAATTGGATAAAATGTATTCGAGTCAATAGGGAACAAACTTTGCGAAGCGGAATAAAGTACCAGGAACGCCGCTACTCGAGGAGATAAGGCCCCACGTCGCCGACATGCACATCACAAGTGATGATGCGGCATCGTAACGTTGCTCTTTTCTGGAATCTGGATCACCAACGCAGTCATCGATATCTCCATCTTGTCACTCCCAGCAACATTTATAGAGAAACTATCCTCGAAATCAATCAATACAACTCGATGACATTTTGAACATATTACGCA
The DNA here is from genome assembly GCA_014925825.1 of Pholiota molesta. Classification (NCBI taxonomy): domain Eukaryota; kingdom Fungi; phylum Basidiomycota; class Agaricomycetes; order Agaricales; family Strophariaceae; genus Pholiota; species Pholiota molesta. The sequence continues at coordinate 53,116 of JACGCK010000230.1, forward strand.
CCTAGTCCACCAGTAAGTCGACCATCTTCTTCTATAGAAGGCATGGCCATTCACCACCACCGTCACGCCGACCTCGATCTTCGCCTAGCGCCTTCGCGTCCATTGGTGCCCTCCTAGCAGTATCCTCAGTCTTGCTGTCTTCAGATATGTATAGTACGAACCGGTCAAGGAACTATGGGAGCATAAACTGCAAGAGCAGAGGCCGTCAGGGGGCTACGCTGAGATTAGCTGGCAGCAGCGCAGAGTCTCAGACGGCTTGATGCGAATAGGTATACATCAGTGTCTGCTGAAAATTGTTAGCGTGAAATGCTGAAAACGGAACAATATGTGCGTACTAATTGCACAACAGAAACCACGATGCATGTTTCGTCCCTACGCAGATTACGATTCTTCTCGGTCTTCGGAGGGTCGTCGAACAGCGCTTTGCAAGCTTGCGTTACTGCTAGACAACTAAAGAATAGAAGGTTTAGTGTGATACTCTTAAACAATTAAATAGGCTGGACAACCAGAGCGTCTGGACATACTTTGCCAACCAGGATCAACCCATCCGAAATAACCTTAGTCTCGTCTTCACCCCCATTTTCTAACAGCTACATGGAGTGTCGGTGCCCGAGTGTTCTGCTTCTAGACTCCAGAGTCGGACCCATTCGACGCCGATGTGCTTTCCATCGTGAAGGGCAGCGGTATCAGCAGCTTTTGTGCAGTAGGCTCCTGAGTCGACATGGAGAGTTGAACAGCCGACAATGAGGCAGGTGGGGAGCGGAGAGTGCGAGAATGGGGACTGTAGTGCAACCAGAGTGCAACCGTCGATGGTGGTCGAAAGGTTGAAAGGCAAATTGCTTTTGCGGCGCCATCATCGGACGCTAATAAGCCGCAGCGGACCGTTATGGGCCGGGGATGTTGCTCTCACCAGCTCTCCACCTCATCGCGCTTCAAAAATTCACATTTCAACTCAACCTCGAATTCCTACCCCATTTTCCAAGCATTCACCGTGAAGAATCAAAAAGATTTATGGACCTTGTATAGTCATAACGCAGAAATAGTGTCCTAAGCGAATCAAAGCATAACAATTAAATGGGAAATCTGGGGACGCAAACGAAGCACGAATACGTTATTCTAGTAGGTAACATAAAATCTCGCTCATGTCGAATTTTTGGAAGCAGGAGGCTTGAGGAAGTTTTCTACGATGCTCGGTACGCTAGAGTCGATCTTCGTTAACTCCTCGATGAGATTGTCCTATACATATTCAACTTGTCAGTCACTCCACAGAATCCAAAGACGATATAAATCAAAGCTGACCCATAGCCGGTCCTGCGCATGTTTGCCTTCCTCGCTGATCACAAAATCGCTAGGCTCAGTAATTTTAGAAAGCGAGATATATGCCCCCTGCATCTGGTCCTTCTTGTCTTCGTTCGCAATAGCGGCATATACGATCTGGCGGCTGCCCTCCTCAGTGGTGTACGCAAGAACTTTTTCCATGAGCCAGTCGAGCACTGCTCGAATCCCGGTCATCTTTCTTCTGAGACTCGAATAGCAGTACCCTGGATTCAAGGAGTCGACGATTATCGAGTCGTCCTTCAGGCGTTCGCTGAGAGCACGAACAAAGAATATGTTCAAGACTGGTGATAAGGGAAAGTCAGATATTAGATACGGGAAGCAAAAGCAGTCAATTTACGCTTCGTATCTTGATATCTGCTCATGTCGAATACCCTAATAAAAACGAAATCAGTTTAGCTTTCTCATGCTGAAAGCCAGAGACGTACTTGGGCATATATTCCGGATCGGTTCCAAATCTGCGGAGAGGATTGGGCGCATCTATGACCTCTTTTGGGATCGTCGTCCAATAATGCACCTCGCTCGAAACAACGACTAGTCTTGGCGTAGTGTTGTATTTCTTCCCGGTGTCTACCATAAGAGGAAGCAATAAAACCGCCAGAAGAGAAGGCGCGATATTGTTGACCTGAACACTGTCTTCGGTATTACAATTTTGTTTCCACGAGAACAGTTTGCGCACTCACGTTGGTTCCCAACCGTCTTTTGTAGGCTTGAAGATTGTAGTATCAGGCAGAAGAGCAGCGTTCTCTACAAGGATATCCAATCTCTCCTCCTCCTCCTTGAACTGCTGCGCAAACGCCTTGACCGAATCGAAGCTTGCAAGGTCAAGAAGTCGCAGATACGCGTTTTCATACCCCGTTTCTTTTTTGAACTCTGGCGCCACATCGTTAGCATTAATGCTTGATGACCATAGAAGAACTTAGGCACGTACTGGATAAGGCTGCTTCACCGCGCCCCTTATCTCTGCAAGCCAATATAACCTTCCCAGCGTTCATCCGCGCGAAGTGTTTGCAGGCTTCATACCCCAGACCAATATTGGATCCCGTTACTATAACGGTCTTGCCTTCGAGGTTACCCTCGGCAACGGGAGGGACTGGGGTGGTCAGCTGGTCCCACATAAATTTCGAGATAGACAGTTTCATGTTTGCGATTGATAATGCGATTGATACAGAGGCAGCGGTAGCGTTGAAGGTGATGCTGAGAGGGTGAGGCTCGACGGTTCAGTGAGATTCGAAATTTGGCATTTTTAAAGTCCTGTGTATCGCGACCCGTCTATTTTTAGAAACGATGATCGTCAGGTCGAGGAATCGGCAGCAGAATTCGTCACTCTACCGGCTTCATGCCAATGTTCATTGTGCATCGTTCAATATTGGGCAATGCTGAAACGCTGATGCTGAGCATTGAAGCACTCGATGGCCATATGGTACATGTCTTCCTTTCTTATATATTCATCTCCGAGTTACACCAAATAGATACTTTTTCTCGAAGTTACACCAGATAGCTACTTTTTGGAAGCATGCGGATCAACCAAGAGACATACGTCGACTCGGAACGGCCAATCAGACCGCCGAGTCTCAGGGCCGGCTGGCGTGGCGCACCTTGGAGGCTTGGCGCATTCAGTCTCGGCTCCTGGGCAAGTGTTAATACTGCTTAACAGAGCAGCAAATAAAGCTTTGGGTTATTGAAGCAGCGTATTACAATATAGGTGAATCTGGGCAGCAATGGACAAAGTTTACAATCCTGATCGTAAATCTCACAGAAGTACAACACGCCTTGAGAACCTCAGGTGATATAGTGCCCATACTAGGATATTGATCAAGCTCCATAGACAACAGATGGCAAGTTCGACACGGATAAAAAATTTCCGTGTCTTTCCCAAGTTTTTCCTATCGTGAATAAGAGAGAATGGAACCCAGGTACGGTCAAAGATAACGACGCAAAACAGAGGACCGAAAACGTGGAGCCCAGCGGAGACGAGCTGAAAATGGCCAGCGGAGATATGTTGAGTAGTAGGGTACGCAAAAAAGCACCGTCGAAACGCCAGAGAATATCTCTATGTTTCGAGGTTGGAACCGAAGACAAAAGGCCGGGCACCACGAATTTCGAAATAACGACTGCCTTTAGGAAATCCCCAGGTGCCTGCATCTGATTTCAGAACGACAGCCCTGAGCCCGTAGACAGGAAGGCATGCTTGGCATGAGTGCCAGACAAATCCTGAATGTAGAGACTTAAGTATTGAAACATGGAGACATCGTCAACGATTATCCAGGATCTGGTGGTCAATAGCGAACCAGAAGTTTGGACATCTTTTTTTTTTTTTTTGGTCGAGCGTTTTTCTGAACATCTGAACGTCTGAACACTAAAATAATCCTTAGGAAGGACGAAGACCCTCAAAATGTGCAGATAAAAAGGATTCAGTACAACGGGCCTACATTCCATTGGTGGTATAAACACCCACAACGTCCTGCAACTCGCCTTCACAGCTCGTAGATTCAATTCTCGCAATAGTCGGGGTTGGTTATGAAGTTGAAGCACGCTTTGAAGCAGAACTGGCCGCTGCCGACGAAATTGTTCCAATTGATCATGAAGACCTGCGTGACAGTGGTCCCATCCGAGTCCGCAGTTCCGTTCGAGAACACAACGCCACCGAGCGGTGCCTTGCAGATTAGCACCGCGCGGATTGAGTTCATTGCTGGCATCTGACTCCCGGATAGATCTCAGCATTTCAAGTTGGAACAATAAACACGTTCTAATAGTATTATCAATCATAAATGCAAGTTGAACGTTTGAAATTATCTTTGGACGCCTGCAAGGCGCCTGAGTAAACACAGGGCTCGTACCGTTCTATCGCACCAACCAAAGGGACCTGCCTCGCCCAAGCACAGAAGTCAAAGTCCAGATGGAAGGCCGACGGTGCACCGAGAACGACGACGTCGTAATCACGAACGTCGGGAAATCTTCTGGCGCCTGGCAAATGACAAGTCACGAACGAATGACAGGAGAAAACATAGCCCAAGCTTGGTCATAGATAACGACGCTAGAGAGCAGGAAACGGGAAGCCCAACGGCGAAGAGCCGGAAATAACGAACGGATATAGGAAGCCTAACGCATTCTGCTGCAAGACCAAGGGTTTCATGACCTTGAGCCGTCACTGGGTCTTGGACCTTTTGGGGGTAGGCTTTACTACGCGGAAAGCACTGAAATGACGCCAGAAAATACCTTTACGTTCAGAGGTCGGAACAGAAGACAATCGATCGAACATCACGAAATCGGGCTGTCTGTAGGGGAATCCTGGCAGGTGCTTGCATCTGATTTCAGAACGGCAGAACCGGTAGAGTCGGTATACAGAAAGTGTGTTTGGGTTGAGTGCTAGACGAGCTTCTGAGCACCATGATAATCCAGAACCTCATCATGTGCCTCTAGCTCTTCGATTGACTTGTCTCGGTAGCAGCAGCAGCTATCTTCTCCAGTTCATGTCTCGAATTAAGCAAGCGCCGATCCGTTTTGAATGCCTCCACATAGCTAGTTACGAATTGAAGAGAAGCCCGGCACAAGCTTGCCTTTTGGGTTCCCCTTTTGAAGCAACGCAACTGGGCCGAGCATCTGAATTGCGAGAGTCTAACGACACGAAGTTTTGCAACATTCTGACGACGGACGCCGGGACGACGCCTCCTTTGGAATGAGAATTAGGAGATGTTGTCGTGGTGAAGGACAGGCACAGGAGAAAGAAAACGAAGATGTGCTGGCTGGCGTGCGATAAGCATATAGACCACCAAGGACGGGAATACAGAAGGTAACAGGATGGGCGAGAGTTGGGCGAGAGGAAGAGGCAGTTGCACTGGCAGAAACGCAATCCGAAAAACTGCCGAAAACATACAAACACAACCAAACAATACTCTCTTTCGAAAGCTTCAACTTCAACCAAACTTCATCTGAACTACGGCCGGTCCGTAGCGATCCATCCTTACAAAATGCTATCCAGGCTCTCCCAAGGCCCAAAATCTACATTGCTCGTCTACCGTTGCGACTTGCTTTCTCTACGCGCATATCGCTTCTTCCACTGCCCGTTCAAACGTTGCCGTGGACCCTGATCCCTGTGCAACACGAGGATATCCCCGCTTCTCCGAAGAATCCCTGAGCCTTACCAGCATCCGAAGGGCTATGGCTACTTACTTCCAAGGCAACCTCTGACGCGCACTCGGCCCTGATGGTCACTTTAAGCTTAAAGTTTGACTGGGCTTCAGCCTTCAGTACAGCATCGAGCGTCTGGCTTGCTTGGAAGTTGGGACCGCATGTACCCATAATCCTTTTACCCCGGCGCCAGCAACTATAATTCTACCAACATCTTAGCATATTCTGACCTCCACTCTAAACATTGCAGTCGTCTGCTAGATTCTCACTCGCGAACTTGAGTAACGGTATATCTAACGACTTAGTCAAAGATACACCCGTGATCTGGAACTTTGACTGACGTCCATGTTCAGCTCAATGCGTAGCCGATCCAACAATGGATGATATCATACCATTCGACCCACGCCCGCGAGTAACAGCGTTAAGCAGCGCAATTAACGAATCCGTAGATGTTTGGATGTCGGGTAAGACGATTGAATCTACTGGCTTCTTTCTTCGTATGCATCCTAGTCTTGTCCGATATCTCGGCTCTTTGGTGGTTGGGTCCCTTCGGTGGCAATAGTGTACATTTTCCAGTTTGTAATCGTCACGTGTAGCTCACGCATGATTGTTCGCGACGCGTTTGTGCTAAACAAAGGTTCTATATTCACTCTGGAGGGCGTTAAATGGCTCGCCGTCCCCCTTCCACTCCATGTCGTCGTCCTCGCCAACTCCACAAGAGAGATTCTCGTGGATTTCTACTATTGGACAAACGATCATTCGCGAGATAATTGAAGAGCGACTACCTCAATGGCCCAATGGCCCACATGTTTCCCAAGTGGAGTGCTGGGCACACTCCCTTCAGGCTGTCCCAACTATTCTCATAGCATCGACTGGATGGGGGAAAACAGCCGCTTTCTTTGGTCCTATCCTCGTGCTCGAGCACCTCCGCCAACATCCAAGACCAGGTCTTCCGGAGATACCTAGTAACCCAGTTGTAGTCGTAGTCACCCCGCTCATTGAGCTCGGAAATGCTCATGTACGTCTCCTCGTTATCTTGAGTTAACTTCTCATTGACTAATTTCTGACAGGCTCGTGAAATTGCACTACTTGGCATTAGCGTTGTTTCGCTCAACAGCGAGACTCTCACAGCTGCAAGTGATGCTGGCCGCAATCTCTACCACGAAATACGAGAGTGCAAGTACGCGATAGTCTTCATATCTGCCGAGAGATTGGTCCTGCCCGAAGTCGATGCCATTATTCGCAACCCAGCCTTCCGCAAGAACCTCATCCTTCTCGGCATTGACGAGACGCACGTTCTCGTCCCTTGGGGCAAGGACTTCCGGAAAGCATATCAACAAATTGGTCTCCTTCGTCAACGACTACCCTCCCACACCGGTCTCGTCGCCGTAACCGCCACACTTTCGGACGGTAACGACTTCCGTGAGCTCTGCGCACAGCTCAATCTCAAAGACGGCATGTTCAAATGCATTCGCTTATCGTCCGAACGCCCGAACGTACGGATGATTCTCAAGGAGCTCTCCCACCCGCTTGGTGGCTCCCAATTTCCAGATATTGCATGGGTCTTCAAGCGCGGAATCAAGGCTGTTGTCTACTGTGAAACAATCGAGTTGTGCTTCCGCGTAGCCAGCTACGGATGGTCATTATATCCGGACGGCGTTCGACGACTTGAAAATGTTCGCTTGTGGTCCTCAATTACCTCACCCGCGTACAATGCCCGCACACTCGAGCTCTTCCATGACAACATCGACACCTCTGTTATTGTAGCCACCATCGCATTCGGAATGGGCATGAACATTCGTAACATCACCCATTCTATCAACCTCGGTTTACCGAGCTCGTTGTCCGTTTTAGTCCAGCAAAATGGGCGTGCTGGCCGTGACCTCGAATCTGAAGCATACGGATGGACATATGTCCAAAGCTTGACTATGAGTGCTATCCGCGCTGACCTATCTCTGCGAGAGAGTGATGTTGGAGACACACCACAGGCGCTTTCTTCCCAGATACAAAAACGACTCGACAATCTTGAACCATCACTCCGCGGACTCCTCGAAAATGATATCAAGAATAAATGTCTCATTGTGGCTGTCAACATTGCCTTTGGTAATCCTGGGCCCAATTCTCGCCTCGCCTGCAAGGAAGCAGGCCGTCTCTATTTTTGTAGTGCCTGTCAACCATTTTGGGCCGATCCATCCCCATTGTCGAGACCGTCTGACTTCTTGTCGACCCCATCACATCCCGCGCCCACGCCACTTCAACCAAAACCACGTTCTCTTTGTCTCAACCCTTCTCTCCCCCCTCCTCTTAACAAGCCACATCGTGCACATGCGCAAATATGGCTTGAACACCTTGCAAAATCCCGCTGGCGGTTAAAGCCGGAGATGGCGAACATTCCACACGTCCTGTCGTTCTGGAAGGGAACCTCCCTGGAAAGAGTACTTTCTTTCTTCCATTTGCTGCATTCTCGAGCTTCTCTCAATGAACACCTTGTGCACTGGGTTTATCTTGAAGCTGACGGGGACTCGCTTTTTGAGCTTGCAGAGAAACTCAACCAGGTCTATGACAGAGATCTTCTGCAGAAGCGCGAAGACAAAGAGAAGAAAAAGGCTGAAGCAGCGAAGAAGGCAGCAGCAACTCGTGCACTCAACAAAGGTACATTTACATATTACATCTTACATATTCTAATAGTTTTCTTATTCTAGACAAACGTGATAAGGAGAACCAACCACCCATCACACCGCCGCTCGCTTCGTCATCAAATCCTATCTCAAATTTGGCTGGACGACTGACTATTCGTTTACCTTCAAGACGGCCTCTCGCGGCTGTGGTGGATGAAGTTGTAGATGATTGGGAGCCTCCCATGGGAATTATTACTGACAAAACATTCAGTCAGTTTTCACCACGCAAATGCCAGAAACTCACGGATCGGAGAAGTTTCATTCTGTAGGATATTCATTTGTATATATCTCGCCATTGACCAGGATCATTGGATTTGGAGGTGCGCTTTCCATATCTTCGAGCTCAACTGCTTGATTCATTTCTTGTATTTCAGCTTCGGCGTCTACAAGTGGGGTAATATTAGTGGGCCGTGATAGATCATTGTGCATCTTGAGGACAGAGGATGTTATCGTAGTTTTTGCTATGAAATCATCAATTTTCCCTTGGCTCAATTTCTTCATTCCCTCCTCGAAGTCATCTTGAACAGGATCCATTTCATTGCGACCACGACAGTATCGATGGAGTTCGAACTCTCGGAAGTGGGCCAGGAGTGCCGCAAGCTCATTATCAAGATGTGGCTCAACATGTTTCTTCGTACGTGGTTTCAGTGTGACTTGTTCTTCCATTTCGTCCTTCAGGTTTAGAAAATCATTCACGTTCGTTGCCAGGACTTCTCAATAAAAGGTCACGTCGAATTCATTGCCCTTGTGCTGGGCCATATCCTCAAGCCAGAAATTATGATGTTCTTGTAATAGATCGCCTTCGACGAATTGATCTTCGCGTCCTTTTAGGTTGACCAGCCAATTCATCATGATCGCATCTGTTAATTTTTCGCCGTATTCCCAACGAAAGTTGCAGTATGTCTCGAGCAAGAATTGGGAGTAGTAGGGGTTTCCACTCCCTGCAAAGGTAAATGTCCACAACTGTTTTCATCTTTGTTAGTTATACCACTGATGCTTTGTTGTAGAGTCAAATACCTTCAAAATTTCCCATACACGACCAGAATCTCCGTGAGCTATTGCTTTGCACACTTCGCGCCACCAAATGGCATTCCGCATAAATAGGATTGTATTGGCAAGGGTGGTGTCAGCGAGTGGAGAGCGTTCGGGCATTGGAAGGCCCAGCCTGAGACCAGGTAAGATATCAGCCATGTTTACGTCTTCAGTTGTACCGAGCGTTGATGATCCAGCAGGTGGCATATCTGGATATTCGTTGCTTCCAGCCGGAGGGTTACAGGCGCAATTGTAAGCCTGTGTCGTTGCATATTGCCGTCCTAATTTCCGAGCATGACTGACCAGTGTTTCAAAGGATAGCATGTTCTCTTCGCGCTTGAAGAACATGGTCAGGTCTTCTGTCGACAAACAAAGCTCCCAGCAGCTCAATATATGTGCATCAAGTGTGATTCCTACGAGATGAGCACCATCGTAGAAATCAACTTTGTGTAGATCGGTAGGCGGTGGACATTTGACGATCTCGGCAATCTTGGCCAGTGACGAAGGATCATCCTTGGTGCCCCAGTGTGTCCGAACAACTCGACTAAGATCAGTCCATTTTGTGTGCCAGAGCTTGAGTAATGGCTGCAGCCAGCGGAAAGACGAGAAGTTGCTCTCCTCTAGAGACAGAAGCTTCTTCATCAGTAAGAACATATTGAATGTTTTTCCATCACCCGCCCATATTGACGCTGTATTGTTCAAGGTTTCCTCGTTGATACCCATCTGTGTTGTAGCAAAATCAAGGACGCCTTCCTTGAGACCTTGAATATGCATTTCGTCAGCACTATTCGTAGCCAAGGGAATGATTTTGGTCCGTCTATTTCCTGGTATGGGTTTCTTTGCTAGGTTTTTGGAGATGAAGTCGTCAAGGTCTTTTCGATACAGGGTCGATAATTGAGGAACAAATCCAAATAAGACCTCCAAGAATTCCACTGTAGCGACGTGATGAAGTCGGTCACTATCAATGTCAGCAAGTAACATTTCGGCTGTGAGTGTCTTGCGTTCCTGTTTGCACTGGCGCTCAACAAGTTCCTCAAGATTAAAGGCCTCCGGATCATAGTCTTGCATTTCGATTGCCGTCGCAGATAGGCCTGTTATCATCCGGTTTTCTCGGCCAATCCGTCGGACTCGTTGTTTTGCGTAGGTCTGAATGTTGTCACTGACAGTGATGAAATGTCGTCCAGCTTTAATTGCCTTTTGTAGGTCATCAAGCTTTTGGCGACCCATCGCACGAAGGGTGATATACACTGTTGAATAAGCGACAGACTGTCCAATTCGACTTTCGACACGAAATATTGTGCGCGACGCTTTCGCAGCAAACAACCATATTCCACGGCAAAGTGGATATAGACTTGCTCGGTTCGAGCGGGCAAATGTGAGTGCCATCATTGCATTTAGACGTGTCTATTCAGCATGTTAATAGATCATATCCAGACTTCGATTGACAGAGCTCACCATATTCTGCGGGCGGTACGAACGCACAGCGATAACGCTGTTATTTGATGGCATACTGTTGGAAGGATTGCGGCTGTTGAAGTCTTTCAGGGAATATGCTTTCAGTACAAATGAGGTGGCCGGTGCGTGTGTCTCTGTGGTTTCTTCGAGCCGCTTTAAGCTGAGCGTCGAAATAGTGTCCCATGTAATCTGTTCATCAACTCGACGGGTGTTAGATGTCTGTGTGCATGAGTGAAGCCCTGCAGGTCTTTGTGTCATGGCTTGACCCTCCTGGTGTACAGTTTCGCCAGCTAACTGAATGGCCCACGTAGTCATTGCTGGCGTCGCATGTCTGATCTGTGCTAAAGGAGTGTTGGGCGCAAACATATTTGTCCCAGGAGGAATACTTGTGTCACTTCCAAGAAAGCTAACGTCTCTAGCATTTTGCTCCAGGAGGCTGAGAATGGTACCCAGGTATGGCTTTGATTGACCACTTAGCATGGAGTTCATGACCCGTTGATGTCTCTGGGTTCATTTGACAGGCTGGATTTTGCTGCCCTTGGTTTCTTCAACCTGAAGAAGCTTCTCAAGGAATTTTGGGAGGGTCCAACCTGCATTCTCTATTGCATCCAAGACTGCATCAAGCTTGTTGGCATCAGTTCGAGGGCTCTGGCGTGTCGTTGGTGTTGGTAAACGGCTGCTTGGCGGTCTTACAGGTGTTTGACCTTGGCTGCTACCAGACGGATTGAAGTGTACGATAGGACGGCGTTGGTTTGCAGGTTCGGAAGGCTCGTAAAATGGATTCGATGGTTCCATGTTATTCGATAGATGGTGAAATAAATTTTAGTTGACATATTCTATCTACAACGACGAGAACGACACCTCTACAGCAATTCTAAGACATGTTGAAGACATGTTTTAACAGCACACTATGTCATCGCACACATTGATGTCTGTGACACGTGATCGCGAAAGGACTCGCAATTTTGATGCGGGATCACCGAGAAGGCCGAATGGACCCAACCACCAAGGGGCCCAAATATCGGAACAGACCTTATATATATAGATCGATTGTCATCTATTATTTGGTCTGTCTAGAGAGACTATATGCATCCGGGATCATAGTCCTCACCTGTGATCTGACCCATGCATTGTTCCAGGGGTAAAAGCTATGAGATATCAGCGTCTCGACCGTACCGCCACTGGTACTTCCGTCGGCTGACAGTCTTTTGAATTTCCCCAATCCAGGTTCGTTACCTTAGGCTGTGGATAATCCACTGCCTGGCGCCTAATGCATCCTGAGCCTGCCGAACTGTACGGTATGATCTCTATCGATGTAATGTTCTAATCGGCATGGCGAAGCTATGCATTAGAGTAGACTCATAAAATAACTTGTGTTGCGGGCCATTGCTTCGCATGGCAATACGAGTCTTTACACAAATTAAACTTAACAGTTTTGTAAGACTTGTATTGCCCGAAGCATAGCCTATTAATACAATTACATAAATATTGCTCAACCTACTAATACGACCTACAATACATAAATTGTAACTATTTTATTCAGTTTACTTTCTGTATATACAATATGCCATATGCTTGCCATCTGAATCTTTAAGCCATTTGGTATCTGATAGAAGATCAATAGTTTTTTCTTTCTTACATTTGCCTTCATTAAGTAAACCATCATGAAACCAAACTGTACCTGATTTATCAATAATTCTTGATTGAAAGTGTCCTCCTCCACCATATATTATCCCACATAGATACCGATAGTTTGGTTGTCCATTATGATTTAAAATTATTTCTACATCAGGTTCAATATTATTATCATCCAAAATTTCACATACAATGATATCAGGTATATAATCAGTAATCCATGTTTGTCTATAGTATCCCTGCTCATTATTATGTATACAATTTTGACATTCTTTGGTAGTTATATGATCAATTTTCCATCGAATGAAATTGGATATCAATCGCCGTGGTGATCCGGTATGGGCATCATCTATTTTAAGAATAGGTATTTTATAATCAATTTTTCTACTAAGCAGATTATGACTGTCATTACAGTTATTACATGTTTCACAAACGTAGCCAAAGTATTTAGTACCTAATAATTTATTAAATAGTTGATCAATAAAAATATAGTATTCACCCTGTTGAAAGATATCTGGATATTTATTATACAATACACTTCTTATATTATCACGTGCCATTTCAAAGCTATTAAGTTTATTGTCTTTCAAGTCTGTAAAATTGGAACATACAATAGTCATTAGATCGTGATATTCCTGAAAAGACACAGTCCAGTAATCTGGGTTTTCATACCATATATTATATAAAATGGTAAATAATGCATCATATCCACAACTAAAATTATTGGCATCCCATTGTAGTCCCAATGGTTGCTCTTCATCTGTAGTTATAGTATTACGCAATCGTTTCTCCTTATGATTATCTTTATTATTATCATTTTGAGTCATGTTATCTAGCATATCAGCTTTTCTAGTTTGTTTTTCTTCTTTGTCTTGTTAATTGTATGGGAATAAATACTTGATTCATTCAATTCCAAATTCCAAGTACCATCATTAGTGGGAATTTTACTTTGCTTTCATTGGAATTCCATTTGATTGATGGATGCCAGTCAGATGATTGACACGCATTGCCTTTGAATTTTTGATATGATCTTATTAATGGATTACGGAGTAATCCTGATATATTTTCAGGCAATTCATTCATGTATTTAAGTTTAGTAATATCATTCAACATTTCTAATTCCCTAAATTCTTGTCTCAAGTAACCCCCTATTCCAGATGTAATTCTTTCAGAAGAAAATCCTTGGAGAATAACTGTGTTTGCTGCATTTGCACTACGCGACAAACATGTATAATAAGACTGAGTTGTATAACAATGTCCTAGATCAACAATATTGATGTCTCTGGTTTTTCCTTGAGAACTATAGTCTGTCATAGCAAAGTTGGGAAGCACTACGACTTGTTCACGATGTACAGAACGAATACTATCATTTGGTAATAAGCATTGAACAGTTGTTGAAGTACGTGGAATTGGTACTACATTTAATGGTAGTCCTGGTATTTGAATATCTTTGGGAGGTTTGTCTAACTTTACAAATAATGTTAATAAGACTTCTTTTCCATGAGGCCCAGTACAACTATCCCATCCGGCAACAAAACCCTCTTGTCCTTTTGTTATACATAACTCAGTAGCATCATTATGTCTAATCATTATAGGCATGCCCAAACATAGAGATAATTTGCCAGGAATATGATCACTTGTACATGGTGAAGAGTTCCAAAGAGTATCTCTTAAATGGGAAGTTAAAGGTCTATGTGGTTTCTTTTTTGATTTTGAACTACGTCTGCCCTTTTTGCTATTAGTTGTTTCATGATTATTATCTGTATCAATTGAATAGAAATCAGTTAACGTTTGTTTTGTATCCTGTGCAAATCTAAGACATCCTTGTTCATTAATTCTGTCTTTTTGTGCATTCCATGCTGTAATTATTGATACATGTCTGTATTTCTCTTCATTTATATGTATTGAATTAGATGTTTTACCTGCTTTTAGTGTGCGTAAAAATGATATATCCTCCAAAGTACATGCTCCATATCTCATATTCTCTAGTGCTGCCCGCAATTTTGCATCTTCAGGCGTTTGTGAACGTTGTCTCATATTTTCTTTTAAGATGACAACAGTTGTAACTTGCTGCCATAACAGTTTTCCTATTGTACTTTCTTGTTGTCGTGGAGTCATTGCATGGTTATTAATAGATGAGACCTCTCCACTGTATAAGGTAGCACCTTTTACGGGCGGTAACTGGGCAAAATCACCAGCAAAAATCATATTTTTTCCTCCAAATGCTTCACCATGTATATTAAAAATCTCTGCTAATCTGGCACTAATTGAATACAATTCATGACAGGCTATCATTGAAACTTCATCTATAAAAATATAGTCAACACCTGCTAGTTTAGATTTCAATTCATAGATTGTATCTGATCTATTATTACTCATTCCACCTTCTTTATTATCATTCATTCTTATACCTAATGCTGAGTGATATGTAGATCCATTTAACAAGGCAGCAGCTGTTCCAGTAGGAGCTTAATACAATAAATCTATGTGATTCATTTTTGCGATGGAACATTTCAATCAATGCCTTTATGACTTGGGATTTACCAGTACCTCCCATTCCTCCAAGATACATTTTTAATTGTGGTGGTTTAATAC
>JACGCK010000231.1:0-67403 GCA_014925825.1 Pholiota molesta
GAACGTCGAAGACATCTTCATGGAGTCTCTCTCCCTTTTTTGGACTCAATAGGACTAGTTCCGATGACTCACCATGCGCTAGTGCCGACACCGTGTAAGGAGAAGACTAAGAAAGGACAGAAGGAGAGATTCGCGTGTAGGGGCTCAATGTGAGTGGACCTCTTCACCTTGCAACTTGCCAGCGTATCGTATTCTTACCCTGGACAGCCCGCATGAAGGAAACCCATCTGTCTGCCCTCCTCCCCTCACATCGCTTGGCCATGACCCTGCTGTCCATTTTGCTTAGCTTATCCTTCACCCTCGTTATCCTATGCTGTCGATCCGCCTCTTTGCATCACCTGAGTGCACGTTGCCCTCCGGGTCGGTTCCTCGACTATATGATATAACAAGCAATGCCAACCGGTATCAGCAGTTTAGCACGACAATCGACGGTCATCGTGATGCACCATGCGCATACCGCGCGATTCCGGCGCATCGTTCAGCCGATCTTCATTCAAGCCCACGACGCCTTGTACAACAGTCACATCACCTCGACGACATACAAGCCATGCCAGCTCTCACCAGCCTCTCCACATTCGCGTTCATGCGTCTTCGCCGAGCCTCCTCGGCTGCTATCGAACACTCTTCCTCCCGGGTCTCGAGCTTTCGGTTACACGTCAATGACGCGTCTTGCGTTCTCTTTTATTGTCTCTCCCCCTGTCCGCTCCCTCCAGCCCGATCACTGCCGCCCTCACCCGCTCAAGAGGCCTATAGGCGCACCACTCTGCCCATCAGAGTCTCGTCAAACGACGCATTGCGCGACGATGCAGGAGGATGTGCATTTTGATGACCATGAACGAAACGTACTTGTAGCAGTCAGAAAGACAGCGAGAAACTCGTCGCGACCGATGCCAAATCTTGTTCTGTGTCGGGTGGGAGATGAAATCATGCGCAGGCGTTCGGGCGAGCTACGTGGTACGTCTCGCTCATCCCATCTTACTCTGTTGCGTTACTTAATTCCCCAGTATTCTTCCGCTTCCGCTCCAAGCGCGTTACGCACCGACGTGACTGTAGAATTCTCTTCTTCCAACACGACGATTCAACTTCCAAATAATTCTTCGCCCCCCGCTGAGGTGAGCCACTGCGATATAAGTCACTCATCCATCCTAGTCTTTAGCGCCCCGTTCTCCGGCCTTATCAGTATAAGCTCTCGTATAAACATCCCCTTTCGTGGACCGCGAATTGGCGATCTGAATCTTAATCGATCAGCTGAGTACCTTGTTCGTTCACCTGTTGCACCCTCCCCTGCCCCATTACCGCACTTCCTCATACCACTTCCCAAGTCGTACCCCAAGGACGGAACGGTACTGAAAATCCACGTGTCTGGCACATATCGCTCAACCACATTTTTGGAGTGGCCGATATTGGCAAGATCCGACCCTATCGCGCGGATTCCAGCGCGGTAGCAAGGATTTCTTCAAACTATCCTACTTTCCTGCCTTCTTTCCTATGCTTACTCTGCGGTCGTCGCTAATGCGCTCAGGCAGAGGGCGCTGCGGTTACGCCGATTTTGGCTCTGGTGCCGTGCACGTTATGCATCTGCGTATGTGTTTGTATGTGCGGAGCAGTTACGGTGCGCGATCTGGGGTTTTGGCCAGCCACGTCGCGGGGCCGAATATCGCTTGTATAAACCTGCAGCACTTCTCTCTCCGCGTGTTAGGCTTCCGTGTCAACGTCATTACGTTGCGTTTTTCTCGTTCTTTTTTTTGTGTCTGCGTCTTTTCTTGCTCGTCTATCTCTATCTACAACTATTGCGGGTAGGGTACAGGATATCTATCGGTGTGTCTCACTATGAGCTTTGGATGCTGATTGGATCGCAGTCCCGCCGAAAACGTCCAGCATTCGTCATTGCGGAATTCATTCGAATTTCTTCTGTTTACCAATATATCAAAATCATATAGAATATGAGTATGTCGTGCCGTGGCTATCCTGCCTAATCTGGACCCGCTAGCTCCACAAAGAAAAATGTTTACTCCTCTTTAACAGCCAGCATCGGAAACGAGTTTCGCTGTAAGTAATTAATGGAAAGCAGGGCCCTCAAATTTACGCCTGGACTTTGACATCCGATGCGAAGGGGTAGTCAGTGTACCCGTGTTCAGTGTTGGGGAGATGACCAGACTCCAGAGGTATAAAAGTACTCAAGTCACATGGCCTGAGCGGGATGTCCTTCAGCAACTTAAGCGCATCGGGAGATCATGTCTTTACAGCGACTTCGATTACCCTTGTTGCGGAACAGGTGGTTCAGAATGACCAAATGCAGTGTTCATTTGTCTCGTTTCTCGCATTGGGCACCGCATCCTTCTCCATTTCACTCGCTGACAACACTATTGTAACCGGTCTTATCGTCCTTAGGCTCAGCATGCCAAAATCCCGATTGGAATCAAAGCTTCGACCACTCATATCGATTTTCATCGAATCGGGAATGCTCACATTCTTTTCACAATTGACATGGGTAGTACTTTTCCAGCTTCAGGACACGGGTTTTAACTCCATCGCGGGTCCAGGTACAATGATATATGTATGCATCTTCCGATCCCTTGGCGACTGTGCATTGTCATTTTTTAGGGCATAACACCTACTTTGGTGCTGGTGCGAGTTGCAATGGGAAGATCGTACGAGGGCAAGGCCACAACTGTGGTCCATAGCAGCATGCCATTTGCACACTCGAGTAATCATTACGAGCTCGCCGCGGTTAACGCTGTGAGTGCAGATGACAAGAGCCATACAATCGGCAACTCCACCACCGTCAACCAGAGTGCAGATGCAGCATTGGAAAAGGGAATATAGTGCAGTCATATAGTCGTATGCGGTTACTGTCTTATTTCGATCTAAGACTTTGTTTGTGTGATTCTAAACATTTCCCCGTTGTTGGAGGAACCTATGATATCGCTGCTTTTGATACTCTACTATATCGATCGTGCATAGGCGCATGGCGTGAAGGCTCATATGGTTGATATTCTCCAATTATTATACATCATGCATTCTCCGAATTTGCGCGTAGGACGGCGCGATAGCTGATTGAGCAGAGAGGAGTCAAGGAATAGAAAGAATGGAACGGCTCCGTATTCCCCAAGAGAGTATTCTGGCGCATTACCATCAATGTAACTTCAACGTTGGTGGTGGTGGGACGCAGTCAAGACACAGACCGAGTTTCTTATCGATGGCAGTATAAAGCCTATGAATAGCATTATGTGCGTGCATTGACCACTGACCTGAACGACGGAACACACAGTCATCAGGGCCCGGGAGATACAGAGAGAGCATTGGAGGGCCGTGTGCTGAAGGAGCCAATAAGGATGTGAGCGCGCTGTTGTGGCTCGGCTCACCCTGCGTTTTCAGCGCATGTTTGGCCTGCCTGGCTTAAATCGCTCGCATCGTATCATTGAAAATGCATCTCACCGCCACGGGACAAGAGCGGTTCATTGAAAACTGGCAGTTCTAATCGACGTGGCGGGCTGAAACGCTAGTCGGCATGAAGAACATACTAAGTAACTCGAAGCGCGGGCTTCCTACCTTACGTATGTCGATGGAATGGGCGGGCATTCATTTCGCCTGGTAACCAAGGAGTCAAAACGTTTATATTGTCTGTAGTACTTACCGCAGGTCAATTCGTCCGTAGTCATGATGAGCGGAACTTTGTACGTCTGGAAGCTCGTGACCGAGACCTGGTCTTCTTGGATTGATATCAGATAAGAACGATTTCTATTATCAACTGTGACCGAAAAAAAAAGTGGTATGAAAGATTCAGACTCAATTTAATAATCCGAATCGGCGTTCGACTTCCCACCGCCATGAGCGCTCAGAGTCCTGTCGCCGCATACATTTCAAGGACGCGTTTCTTATAGGCCTAAAATATAAAAGTTAATCAGGGACACGACACGGCAAACAAGAAGCGAAGAATGCACACCTCTCTCTTTTCCTCGCCGAGTTCGTTCCATCGCTTAGAGAGCTCAGCTCCTCGTTCGAGGATTGGCAAAGGCGAATTCCTGTCATAGTTTTCTCTGATGAACCTAACGATGGGGAACGAGAATCGGTATTCGCAGTTTCACAGGAGAGCGCGATGAGCAAAGAGAAAGTAAAACGTACAAATTTTCTGCTCTCATAGCAACGTCGCGCGCGCTTAATTTGGGTAACGTTATACGAGCCTTCCCGGGTTTACGCATCGTAAGGCGGTTTTCTTTCGACATCTTTTTGTACTTCTTGTACTCCTTGACCTCTTCCACTGGGTCCCCGTATTTCTAAGCCAAGGGAAGATGAGCGAGAGTTCTAACAGTCCTTTGACAAGCTGTATACATGCCGCTTTCTCCTCAGCAGACATCGCCTTCCAGATAACTGCAGCGTCAGACGCGTATTGGGTGATGTTCATGCCTGGTTCCTTGTGCTTGAGCACATATTGGGCGTAAAAATCCTGCCAAGGGTTTTGTTTAGGGTCTCGAGGCGTTTCCAGGTCGATCTTTGGCGCTGTTCAATAGCGACCATACTATCAGCTCCGGGCACCGCGTACACTCTTTTCAGCACGCACCTCTGGGCTCCTCCGCTGTTTTATCCTGCGTTAATTTGGACTCCTCATGCTCCTTGGCATTCTGAAAGTGATTCCCCTTGGCCGATTCCGCTTCTTCAGCCACAGACGTGGTCGTCGAGAAAGCGCGCTTGGATCCCAGTAAGCGTTTAACAGTAGCAGCGTGCTTCACAGCAGAGGTGCGGAATAAAAAGGGCGCATAAAGCACTTTAGGTATGGCTACAAGCATAGCAGCAATTGGCGGAGAGGCCTGGCATAGATTGGTGATGGATTTTAGGAGTCGACGTTGGCGTTGATAACCAACCACGTTGATGGTCAGGTTAGCTTGAGTCTGAGGAGTCTGAAATAAACACGAACAAGCAACGCGTCCGCAAATTACAACAAAATCACAATCAATTTACAATCGCGACGCGCTTCTTGATAGGAGCATAAATCATCATTCACGGCGTACTTAAAATCTGGTCTTGTACTTGGATTTCATATGTCAATGGATCGGGGAACATGTACTGCCAATGTACTGCTATCGACTTCTATGCCTTCAACTCCGAGTCGACTTCAGTGGCAGACGCCCTGCAGCCTGTCACCATATCGATATTGCGTAGTCCAAGGAGCTCCAACATGTAGCCAACAGGGCTGTAGATATAGGTCCCGCGGCGCGATCCATTTTGATCTTGAAATACGACGCTCTACGGCTCCCACCTTGGTGCCAGTCTGATTCGCGTTCGTTGTAGTTGAGGGGGAGCCTGCAAGTTGTCGTTGCCCTTATCCTTGTCTTGGATGAGTGCTAGGGCTGGTCAAGTGGCTAATTGGCGAGTACGAAAGACATAGTACTACTAATGTGAATAAAGTATGTGCAAACGTTAATTTGTGCTGTCTGGAATTCGAGGAGCGCCCGCCATACTCGATAACCTAAATATATTTTTCAATCATACATTATTCCTTATGACTGTGGATGAATCTGAATCGATATGTCCCAAATCCGAAAATTTGCTTGTGTTCTCTTATGCATAGCCTGAAGTGATGATACGCCGAAGACAACTTGAATGGCCTATATTATATCCTCGACATAGGGTGCACATGTCCTAAATAGTTTCGAATAATTGGACTCATGCCTCCGAGTTGTATACCATTATATTGTTGGTCCAAGCACCGAATGGTGATAGTCTGTCTGCACTTCCAAGAACGTGGAATCCCAGGCCCCTATAGAATGTAACCTGTTTGAATTAAATGAGTTTCAACGTATACATGCTTCATCGAGGAAGTTGTATTACAGTGTTGTTTGACGTTGCATTTAAGGCTGCTATTGCCTTATCGTCGGCCGCCTGTATTTTGCAAGTAAATACTAGTTCAATGCTGCTGGAAAAAATAAGGATCACCTTTCTACAAATTTCATTCAAAACGGCGGATCCATATCCTTTCTGTCTTTCGCTCTCAAGCGTTGCCATAAGAGCAACAAACCAACTGTTGGTCAACTAACAATCACGCAGTTTAGTACTACGCAATAGGAACAAAAGTATAGCAAACATTTTACCTTCTCTTGTCCAATCGTGTCGTCAACAAACTTTTTGGACAATGGGCGGTGCTACAAAGCGAAAGCTCAGCAAGATCTAGTTAGATTAATCAATCCACATACCTCTTCGTCGTACCATTTCTTTGTTTCAGCTGGAAGTTTCTCAAAAAATTCCTCATATCCAAGCGCGCGCTGAGCTTCGCTTGAATATGATTTGACCAAGTTGAGTACGATACAAGATATGAATGACGGTACATGCAACTGACCTCCCAAGATAGTCGACACCGGGTCCAAAGCAAGCTCCAAGGGATAGAATTTTTCCCGATCCTGGCATCTGGCAAACGAATATGTGCCCTTCCGATGCGGCGGCGCGTAATGAGAGTCGGAAGAGATCGGCTTGGAGCTCGGGGATTCCTCCAGTTATCGCGCGAATGTATATTTCTGAGACAAGTCTTTTCAACGTTCAATCAGTGGCCTCGAATGAATGAAATCTACGTACCTTGCTCAAATGCGGCGACAGTTATGTCCACCATCTCCTCAATTTGGGCTTCTGTGGGACGGAGTTATTTGAAATAGACAACATGTTCGGTTTTCTCGGCTAACCAGTAGGGAAACGTAGAACCGCGACTTGAATGCCTTGCATGGTGGACCGTGGTTTCGATGATGGAAGTTGGGAAGATAAAATTTGAGCGTCGGATCCATCTGTTATCACGAGCATTCGTGATGGATATTTTTGTATTTATCTCAATGGAGGTAGCTATCTTGACATCCATCTTCTATATGTACTGTTGATCTTCGTATCATTCGTGATCCCTAAACTTTCGCCCACTTGCCGTCAAAAATTTTGCTCTGGAAACTGCGGCTCGATTTCAATAACTCTCACTTATCAGTCAGATTTGAGCTATGCATGAGTCCTAGAAATTAGGGCACACTTCTTTTTGTCCCTCGAGTTAATCGATTATCAAGCTCGCTCAACGTCGAACGAGCATGTTCGCTCACAAGCCTAGTAACGTGTCTATTGTGCAGTTCAATCAACATCTACCGCCTCAACAGCACCAAGCAGCCTATTTTAAGTTCCCCGCGGTTCCTCCGATGTATTTATTGCGTACTCCACCAAAGAGAGTTAGACCAGGCTCGTCGCTCGACCTCGATATATCGCTGTTTTAAGATCAATCAGTACAGGGACGAAACTTCTGCGATGCCGCCCGAGCGACATCGGTCGACTCCACCGTCGGATAGCATATACTACCGGTGGTTATGCGTTTACGGTGGGCGCCTCGACGGGCCGTATTAGTCTTGCTAATAGTATAGCTTTCTTTGCAATTCTGCGAATGAACATTTGAGGACCTGTCCCTCAACGGATACTCGGTCAATCGCAGCGCGGAGCATGTCTTCTCTCTTGTCGATGGTGTCAATTTTGGCCTGTTCTGTGTTCCTCTTTGTCCATTTCTCCGTACCATTGGACAAGTTCGCTCGGGCTTCCGCAGGCAGGGCTTTAGAGGGGGTTGGTATTGGAACAATGGATCTGGGTCTTGTGTGAGATACTCGAGCACGGTGCTGTGACTGCACGAAATACAATATGACTATACAATCTGGAATGGGGTGAACATTGGTGAAAGTAATATACGACATGAATTATCATTAAGAATTCGGGATGCGATTACTGGGCCAGCCCCATAGAATTGGCCGAATCCAGTCGAGGGTGTTATATTGAAAATCTTTATCCTTAGTGTGAAACAACGTCAAGCGTTCCTTTCGGTCCCATTGTCCAAACTGTTCCTCGACAACACCCAAATCCAAACCTTCCGGGACGTGTAAATCGAGCAGTTTGATCCCAGCAAATTGTTCTCCCGCCATAATTCTGGCGAACCGCGGTAGGAGCGTAGGGAACATACGATCAGATTGGTTGGTTTTGCTATATTCTGGACAAGGTAATGCATGAATAGTTAGTTTCTCTAACCTAGAGTAAGAGTCAAGCGAGGCAAGGGAGTCGCAGACCGCGGATATGTCGTATGTTCTTAAGAAAAGGGAATGGAGATTGAATAACGGGCCGAGGTCTATACGTGTCTCTGTGATATATGGCCGATTTCATTACCAATATGCAAAACAAAATAAACGAAGAGCGCGTACCTCTGCTTGCTGAAAGCTCATTTAGGTCAGTTTCGTAGAATATTCCGATACTCAGATGCGTCAGAGTATGCGAAACTTCCTTGAGGAATGCATTCAGCGCCCTCATCGATCCCCAGGTACCGCGATGTGGGCGGAACACCCGAAGGTCGAGCGTCTCCAGGATGAAACGAGTTCCGTCAAGTTTCATCAGCCACTCGAACAGCTCTTCCGAAGCGACCAGCCTCAAACGAAGGGCTCGAAGATTGCGGAAAACGTATCCGGGGATGGAGGATGGGAGGGTGATGGGGCAAGTAGCATTGGTGTACAACGCGAGGGAGTGAAGGCTGGGAAAGGACGTGACAAGACGCCATGCATCAGCATCGAATTTGTACCACAAGAAGTCGAAATAAAAATCATGGATATTGGTCAGAATCTGGGCGTTCCAGGATATCGTTTCTGATCGAAGAGTGTGGATATACGTCAGTTGTGAAAGCCTTTTGGAAGGCGCCAAAACTTTGACCAAATCATCGACCAGCTCCTGAGTTTGGACTATAAGAATGGCGGATCGGATAGCGGGGAGGATAGTGCAGTGCTCGGATCGGGCGAGGACAAGAAACAAGCAGGCATTTTCTTTGAGCAAGCGGCCCCATCTGTAGATTTCTTTCAGTAACGTCTGGCTGAACAGGTGATATCGCGGTGCGTGGATCCATGCGCGGCTCACAAGGCTAGCTGAATAGAGAGTGGCATGATCGTCGTGTAGGAAGTCCAAGATCCTTTCCAGGATCTCCTGAGGCGTATCGGAAATGCTTGTTGCCGCAATTGTCATGTGAAGTTGGTGATGGTTCATGAATGTGAGAGGATGGAGTACCGCCATCCGTTTAAAATTTACATCGACGCTGCTCACTGGTAGTTTCTCATGCATGTGATCAAGTAACCAATCAGTTCTATTTCTACCGACATCCACTGACGGCGGTAACGCGCTTGCGGTGGGCCTTTGAATCTTGATGGGCCGTATTTTTGCCTCCGATCAAAGCTGACGTTTGTGGCCAGATATCGAGGTTTGGTATGCGGCCGCTTTCAAACCACTTACATTTAGGGGATTTTTTACCATGTTTAATCTTGACGAAGGCACTTGCAAAATATTGAACACCGTCGCCGGGGCACGATGTGTAGATCGTGCCCCGGAGGTGTCACGACACTGCCATGATCGACTATGTATATGACAGATCCACAGTACCTTGTAGACATTATTGCAGGCGGTTCGTAAATAGTCATTCAAGGAGAATGTTTGTACTGTCAGTATCCACGAGGAGGATTGCAAAATCCGAGCTATGAAACAAGATTCCTTCATTCTTGGGATATACAAGCGCAGAAGTTTAGTGGAATGACAACGCAATACAATCGATTCCGATGCATGGCATAGCTAATAAAAGGAGGGTCGTCTCCAGAAGGACTCCCCAACGTTGACGTTCATACCAAACCTTCTACGCAGGTAAGTACTCGCAGTTACATCCTTCATTCTACTGGAGATACTAACAAAATTGTCTGTCACAAGGTCGTAAAAGTTTCTCCACTACATTGTCGCTATCACTCTTGCCGTTTTCTTCAACTATCATATTAACCAAAGACCCTCATATGCAAGTAAACGTATACAATTTTCGTTCAACCACCAAGTTGATATTTCCCAAATCCCAGCCCATTTTATCCAATTACTTTGATCTTGACCATGCAATCCATTTGTCTGCAATCATCGTTCAAATATATGCTGGCAGCATTGGCGGTTCTCTTGCTTGTGTCTACTGGCGTTGAAGCGCTACCCACAAAAGCCACACGGGCGCTGGAGGCTCTGTGAGTTACTGTAATCCCTACAACTCTGTTCATGTGCATTACTAAAGGCGAAACAGTGTCCTATCCATGCTCAATCGAAGCTGCACAAACGCATGGGATTGGAGCACCCATCCGGAAAGAATGCCGCGATTTTGTTCCACGGCACCCAAAATAGTGCAGCTGCAAAGTCTATGGCGGCTGGGGTGGATTTATCTAAAACCCATACGTGCGGGGATCTTCATCACCATGATGACAAAAGTATGGATAATTTTTCTGTCTACGCTGCTTACTCTCTAAACCCGTGAAATTTACCATGATAGAGTCCGAAGGAGGCGTTTATTTTACGGACAGTGTAATAGTTGCTGCACAGTTTGCATGCTACAAAGATACATATGATGCATCTAAAGCCCAACCGACCACGGTTCATGTTCTTGGTGAGGAGATGCGTTCATTTGATTTTGCAGCTTCTGAAGAATAATTATATCACATAGAATTTGCGTGGACTCCCGGAACGTCAGTATCTCAAGCTATGATTATAGTATGCATTCTCACTCGAACTACCACAGCTTTAAAGTCTACGAATTCAAAGATCTCGCCACTGTTACAGTTGTAAGTCGATTCGATAGATTTTAATGTATTTCCCCTGCTCACTCAACTCAACAAAAGAATCAGTGCAGGGCTTATGATATGATCACTGCGTAAGCTGCTTCATATCACGAATAATTTGTAACTAATTCTCTCTAGTCCAATGCACAATCCTATAACAGGTTAGTTCTAATTGATACCGACTCGATCACACATCAATTCTGAATTCATTCCCTCTTCAGACAAAGACATGACGAAGAGCTTCTGGCAGTATGCTGTCGTCAACCAAGCAGCAGCCAAAGGACTCGTATACCACCAGACCTACGAGGTCCACTGCAAGAACGTACCCAAAGGAGCAGCACTTACGGATGAGATCTATGCGGACGGACAAGGGGGGAACACTCATTTCAAAGACCTGACAGCGAAACTCGTTTCCGATGCGGGCTGTTAAAGTGGTATAAACATATTTCTATTGTTGAATTAGCGGATCCAGATTGGCATAATAATTCCATTGGTGCAATGTATATGATTACCAAGTTGATTGTAAGAGTCAGAGGACAACTTTTACATATCATGATGTGTGATAGACGTAAGGGGAGATATTCCATGAAAGCTGCTAATGACCGATATGTAGCAGAGCTCGAGAGGCCTCTGCGCCAATCCATCATTGCTGGTTCACCGTCACGGGCGTCTCGCTTGCGCCTTGATGGAGTGTACGAATGTGTGCGTCCTACCCCAGAACGAACGAAACCAAATCATCACCGTCCTCCAACTCCAGAGCTCGAGCGGAGAGAGGATCGGCGGCGGACGATGTGGAATCCTATATGCTGCGCGTCGTGCGTGAATACGCTCGCCTCGCCATAACGCTGCCAGCTCAGTACGAGCAAATCGTCCAGACGTAGCCGTCTATGCGATCTTCTCTTGCAGGTTTGAGTTCGGAGACTACGAGGCTGGTTTTGGACCCAATACCGCACGTCCTCAATGTGTACGAGAACAACCACCTTCCAATGCACATATTGTGCACTGCGACTGTGTCATGTATATTACCATCAAGGGACTGATGAACCCAGGGAGGATGATACCAATAGAGAATCGAGGGAACCAAAAGTGTCATGAGCGAGGGTAAGCCCGGAAGGTAGCGATAGCAATGTTGACGATCCTTGTGGTGTAGTCAATAGGACGTGGTAGTATTGGGAATAGACGCACTCTAGTTCTATTCTCCCGTCGAATCAACAAATGAGTAGAGATAGATGCAGCGTACTTGGCTTACGCCAGCAAAATATACGAAGCTCTACATCTTGCTTCTTGCAGAGAACGGGGCATTGTAAGAAGACGGGCAGTGGGGTACCAAGGAATTGGGACAATTTCACGTGCCTGTTCTGATTTGGCCAAGATTTAGCTTCTTCTCATCCAGACTTCGAATGAGTTGCGCGTAAACAGCCCTCTTGGTGTACACAATTGCTGCATCCAACACATCAATCATAATTGAGGATAGCACTTATGACATACACCGAAGTTGAAGACATGAAATGATCGGGAGAACGACATGGCACGACATACTTAAGTTCTATATGATTTTGGTATGTTGGTAAACAGGGGAAATTTCGAACGAATTCAGCAATGACGCATGTTGAACGTTCTCGATGGGACTGTGATCTAATCAGCATATCGTAGTGAGACACATCGAACCCTACCCGCAATACCTTGTAGATAGAGACAGACGGGCAAAACGATGCAGACACAAAAAAGAAAACTGGAACCCAATGACGTCGACACGGAAAGCTTCAACACGAGGGAGAGAGAAGCGCTGGAAATATACACGATCGACATTCGGCCCCGCGACGCTGCTGGCCAAAAGGCCAGATCGCGCATCGTAACTGCACAGCACATACACATACGCAGATGCATAACGTGCTTGGCACCAGAGCCAAAAATCAGGATAACCGCAGCGCCCCTCTGCCTGAGCGCATTAGTGACGACCGCAGAGTAAGCAGCGGAAAAAAGGCAGGAAAATTGGATAGTTTGAGAAAATCGGCCTTATTACCGCGCTGGAATCCGCGCGATAGGGTCAGATCTTGCCAGTTTTGGCCACTCCAAAAAATGTGGTTGAGCGATATATGCCAGACACGTGGATTTTCAGTACCGTTCCGTCCTTGGGGTACGACTTGGGAAGTGGTGTGGGCGAGTGTGTTAATGGGGCAAGGGAGGGGTGCAACAGGTGAACGAACAAGGTACTCAGCTGATCGATTAAGATTCAAATCGCCATATCGCGGTCCACGAAAGGGGATGTTTTTACGAGAGCTTATACTGATAAGGCCGGAGAACGGGGCGCTACAGCCTAAGATGGATGGATGAGCGACTTATGTAGGTATCTAAATTGCAGTGGCTCACCTCAGCGGGGTGAATAATCATTTGGAAGTTGAATCGTCGTGTTGGAAGAAAAGAATTCTTCTTCACGTCAGTGCGTGACGCGCTTGAAGTGGACGCGGACGAACACTTGGGCAAGGTTAAGCAACACAACGGAGTACGATGGGATGAGCGGGACGTACCACGTAGCTCGCCCGAATGCCTGCGCATGATTTCATCTCCCACCCGACACATTGTAAGGTGTGGTATTGGTCGCGACGAGTTTCTCGCTCGCCCTCCGACTGCTATCGGGAGCAGCCGAGGAGGCTCGGGGAAGACGCATGGACGCGAATGTGGAGAGGCTGGTGAGAGCTGGCATCGCTTGTATGCCGTCAATTTAGAGTGACTGTCGTACAAGGCGTCGTGGGCTTGAATAAACATCGGCTGAACGATGCGCGGGGAATAGCGGTGCATCACGATGTCCGTCGATTGTCGTGCTAAGCTACTAATACCGGTTGGCATTGCTTGCTATATCGTATAGTCGAGGGAATGGGCCCGCAGGGCAACGTGCACTCAGGTGACGCAGCAGAGGTGGATCGGCAGCACGGGATAACGAGGGTGGTGGATGAGCTGACTCCTGAGTGCGATGGACAGCCGAGTCATGGCCCAGCGGTGTGAGGGGAGGAAGGCAGACAGGTGGGTTTCCTCCATGCGGGCTGTCCAGGGTAAGAATACGATAGGCGCTGGCAAGTTGCAAGGTGAAGAGGTCCACTCACAACGAGCTCCTGCACGCGAACCTCTCCTTCTGAATCCCCTTCCTTCGTCTTCTCCTTACATGTTGTCGGTACTAGTATACGGTGAGTCATCGGAGCTAAGTCCTATCCAGGCAATGCGGGAGAGATTCGACAGGAAAGTCTTCGTCGTTGTGGTTCGAAGTTCGAAGGGCGAGGAGTCAGAGGCCTCGCGTAGGGTTGGGTAAAAAACCTCCCGGAGGTAATTTACCAGGTAATTTACCTCGATTTTTTTCCTCACCGGGGGAGGGCGGTATTTTACCAGTAATTTACCGGTTATTTACTCGGTCACGTGACCGAAATCGCCCCCCGCGGCGCCACAGCCTGGCACTCGTCCGAAAGCATTTATCCTTCCACATTAGAGGTCAATTGAGACCATAAAAATGGTTGGAATGTATTCAGTACCATCTAGGACAGCATGAAAAATTAAAATCAGAGCACCTTAGTCTAAGTAAGTACATTGAGAAAGCCTTATCATTGATATCAACAAGATTGAACGTTGCGGTCATTTTGGACTTCATTGTTTAGTGGCTGCACATCGTAACTCGAGTGAAAATTCCAACTGATAAGCAAGTATTCTTCGGTGTGCAGTGTTCCAAGGCACAACAATTACTGTCGAGAGGTTGACCAGAGTTGACCAGCCAAGAATCTCATCTTTGTTGGGCTAGGGGACTACGGGCCCCCGGGGCCCGGACACCGGATGCACGCCAGCCTATGTATCACGTGGTTAAGTGGTAAAAAACCTCCCAGACCTCTCCCAATGGGAGGTAATTTACCTGGTAAATTACCGGTAAATTACCGGTAAAAAACGTTTTGGTAAAAAACCTAGGGTTTTTTACCCAACCCTAGCCTCGCGCCCTGCGATACACACAGGATCCACGCACGTGGTCGTGTCAATACCATGATGCAGCTCCCACAACTCAGCAAGATCGATAAGGAACTCTTTGGAGTCTCAGCGTCCCACCACCAACCTCGAAGCAGCATACAGCCTAGAAACTGACGAGAACACCCAGTATGTATCTCATTTTACTAGTTTCCGTCTTTAGTCCTCGCATTGAAATATGAGCTAAAACCTAGGTAACACAAGCATCAGCAAGTTCACGAAATGCTTGTCGGCTTTTTCCTGCTTTTTAGCTTGCTGCAAGCTAAAAAGCCAACAACCAAAAAAGCTAAATACATATCTCCAAATCCTGTACGAAATTACACTATATGTCTAATCTGACAAGAATTCATGACAGTGGTGGTCTATGTATGGATTTACAAAGTAAATTTCGAACTCATCCAAAGCGTTAGTATGTGTAATATACTCAGGAATCATCCCGACTCCGTATTTAGGCAAGAGATGAGCACCTCGCGCAACACTTTTGAGTGGTATAACTTGTACTGGATGGTATATCCGTGTCCCTTCTGGCTTTACGGACCACATGCCAGTATCAGGATCGCGTTCATCAGAAGCCGGTAGGTACCAGCTTACAAGTGCACACGGGATGGTCTCACCAGCATCTTCATCAACAAATGAGAATAAGAGATGGATACGTGCAATATGCATCCCTAGCATCCCGGCCTGAGCCTCATCGTGCACCACAAATACAGTATCGTGACGGGGGTGCCCGTACCATGAAGGGTTGCATTGGATACGCTGGCAATACATGCCACCTGCCCCACAAAGGTCACTTGGCGCGTAAAAGCGGGCAATCGCGGAGTGAAAGACGAGGATCTTGCCAGTGAAGTGGACATGAACATCGACGTCATCGGGAACTTCGCGAGTTGGGTGTCATCTGGTGTATATGAATGTCTTGAGTGCTGATGGAAACTCTGGCTCTTTGATATATACCGCCAGTTTGTGAAGCCGATTTGGGTACCTGCGTTCTAGATTTGAAACCGATAAGTCTGGGGTATAACTTTGAACATGCAATGATAAATATACAATACCTGGGGTTGCTGCTAGTGAAATGGAAGACAGCGTCGGTGGTCCGTCTTCTGGTCCAACATCATTCAAGCGCTCGTCAGAAACCCTGTCATTTACTTTGTGTTCGTCAAAGTCTCCGTCAATATCCATCGTATCATCGATATCCATTGTGTCATCCATGCTATCCAAGTCCGACCCTGAATCATCGGCCATACAGTCGGCGAAATAGGTGCTTGCTGTGGTACCAATAAGGAGTTGTTCTCGTAAAAATCGCCGGCGCAGAGCTGCAAGCTTTTCTAATCGAACAATTGTTCTCAGCATTTGGACTAGGGCTCTGAAGCGACTTGATCGACGCCAAGGTTCCTTGACTGCTTTGATATGTTTCGACTCTGTAATCGATGAGCATAGTCCATTGGGTGACCCAAACAGAGGAATGGAGGTGATATAATGGGGTAAGGCATGCTGACGTGGCAACGATATGGATGTCCGGACACCCTCGTCAATAAATACTTGTCGAAGCATATGGAACCTGTCGAGAAGGCCTTGAGCAGTGCTCAAAGCAGTGCTACTGATGACGTTACGGCGGAAAATGTAGCAGAGTTCCATAAATGCCGCAATACACTGCACCATTTCTGGTGGTACATGTCCCGCGATGGCAGCAATATAAACCTATAGATTATCTTGGTTGGTACGATAAACACAGTAAGAGTTAGAGAGTATTCAAATTTACCTTCATCAATGCCTTAGAATCATCACCCGTCCATTGTTCAAAATTTCGGCCTTCACTGAAACGTCGAAGACCTGCATATGCAGGAACAGCAGATATTCTAGTCCATATTTGCTCTGATAAGTCCGAAATTTCATATGGTAATCAATGTTTACTTACCGTCGATCTATATCATGTATTCTTTCCAGCGCACGAGTTTCACCATAGCGGATGTGAAGAAACTCGTTCACCCAGGTGACCAAATGATCCTTAAAGGTTCCTTTAATAAGTTGGTGAAGTGAATCAGGCGAAAGCAAAACATGGATATCCGCGCGTGGAAATCCATGTGTAAATGGCTACAGATTCAAGTAGATTAGATACATCGAGACACGATGAAAACGAATTGGAACGAACGTACTACAACATCTGTCCGAATTCCATAATTCACCTAAGGTTCCCACAGTAACCGGCTTATTAGCGGGTTAGATCAGTACACTACAAACCAACTAATAAGCAGCTAAAAGTCCGTTTTCCCCTACCCGTGAAGAATTCCTTCGTTAATTCTTCGACTTAGCTGCAAGACACCCTCGTCGGCCATTCCCACTCCTCCGGCTATGTGCCAACATGCCTTTTTAGGCTCCCGGTGTCATTGCGGCATGGGCGCATTGCCTATTTAGGCTGCGCGCACCGCCGCCTGATGCCTCCCGCCCTCCTGGATGATAGGATAGAGAATGGGCCCTAGCTCAGTCAGATCACCTCCATTCCTTTCGATTTTTGGCACATAGATAGATATATTATATATGAGCGTGTATATAGTATTTTAAATGGTATATATTAGGATTTAACTGCCAAAAAAGCGGCTTCTCATAATGGGGGAGGAGGAGCAGTGATAGGTATAGGTCTTAACACTTATGGGGCATGTTTATCAAGGGAGGACAATGTATATACTAATGCATACTCTTATATGAGTGATTATACAAAGCTATAGGCCTCCAGGTAGTGCTGGAAGTGACCTTATGAGGAGATCTATGGGGAAAGTGAAATAGGACATTGAAAAGATACTTTGCAATGCCCTTCTTGCCTATATAATCGTTGTATAGTATGTAGGATAGCTATGTTATCTTGGATATATAGCTAGAGAGCCATAGATAGAGTATATCACCGTCTATAAAGGCATCTAGCTGGGAACAAATGGGCATATATCTGAGTACCAAGGGGAGAGGGCAACCTAATCTCTTTTTATTATAGCTCTCCTAGATGATATTTACCCGTTTCTTGCTCGATAATAGAGCTAGAAGGAGTGGAACATATAGATATGACCACCTAAGGGGCCTATGCATGCAGGTACATGTATCTATGGTCTAAAAAATTATTTCTGGAGTTATAGCAGCGCTACGTGGTACTATACGATACACAGATTGATTTTGGAACGTTTAATTGGTACCCTACAATGTTAAATGGATGGTAAAGCAGTGAAGGATGTCTGGCACGCATAAATGAAGTATTCTGCCTATAACATAGCGGGGGAACCGTCTAAAATCACGATACTTCAGGGTATAATAGCTCTCATCATTATCTACAAAACGAGGTATGCCGGAAGGAAATCGGGCCATGGGTTGAGGTGCTATAGTGAATTAAGCTGATAAGACATCTTTTTAGGAAGATCCAAATATAGGCGCATAACTGTGGCTCAAGTGGCCGTGATCTAATTCGATGTTCCAGCTATTAATTTCGCCATATCCTGCCAACCACTGCCCCGATTTCCTTCCGGCGTATCTCATTTTGTAGGTAATGACTAGGGCTATTATGCCCTAAGGTATCGCAATTTTAGACCGTTCCCCCGTTATGCTATAGGCAGAATACGTCATTTATGCGTGTCTGACATCCTTCACCACTTTACCATCCAATAAACATTGTAGAGTACCCATTAAACATTGAATAATCCATCTGTATATTGTATAGTACCATGTAGAGCTGTTAAACCTCCAGAAATAATTTTTCAGACCATAGATACATGTACCTGCATGCATAGTCCCCTCAGGTACCCATATCTATATGTTCCACTTATTCCAGCTCAATTATCGAGCAAGGAATGCATAGTTATCATTTAGGAGAGCTATAATCCAAAGAGATTAGGTAGCTCTCCCTCCCTGGTACTTAGATATATGCCCATATGTGCCCAGGTAGATGCCTTTATAGAAGGTAATATAATCTATCTATGCCTCTCTAGCTATGTATTTAAGATAGAATAGGTATCCTACAGACTGTGAAACAATTATATAGGCAGGAAGGGCATTACAACATATCTTTTCAATGTCCTATTTCACTTTCCCCATAGATCTCCTCATAAGGTCACTTCCAGCACTACCTGGAGGCCTATAGCTTTGTATAATCACTCATATAAGAGTATGCATTAGTATATACATTGTCCTCCCTTGATAAACATGCCCCATAAGTGTTAAGACCTATACCTATCACTGCTCCTCCTCCCCCATTATGAGAAGCCGCTTTTTTGGCAGTTAAATCCTAATATATACCATTTAAAATACTATATACACGCTCATATATAATATATCTATATATGTGCCAAAAATCGAAAGGAATGGAGGTGATCTGACTGAGCTAGGGCCCATTCTCTATCCTACCATCCGGGAGGGCGGGAGACATCGAGCAGCGGTGTGCGCAGTCTAAATAGGCAATGCGCCCATGCCGCGATGACGCCGGGAGCCTAAAATGGCATGTTGGCATGTAGCCGGAGGTGTGGGAATGGTCGACGAGCGTGTCTTGCAGCTAAGTCCAATAATTAACGACAGGACTCTCGACGGGTAAGGGAAAATGGACTTTAGCTGCTTATTAGCAGGTTTGTAGAGTACTGATCTAACCCGCTAATAAGCCGGCTACTGTGGGAACCTTAGGTGCATAATTATCCCAAACTGTACCTGGGTCAAAACACTGGATAATTATATCAGTTCGCTCATGTCTACGTCGCCGTGTTTTCTTATAATCTCCATCCAGATTATCTGGCCTTGCCTCACATCTAAATTGTGGCCATGAGCGAGCAGATTGAATATGAAAGAGAACTGTACTTACTTCGGACACCATCCCTGAACAATCCCAGCAAGCCAGACCTGCTCAGGATAATCAGCAATATAGGGTCCTAGACTATATATAGCCCTACGAAAGTGTCCGTCTGGGCAACGAACAATATCTGGGACCGTCATTCCCTCTCGAAGTGGTGCGAAAATTCGGGCCAGGCATGCGTGGTATAGTTGTCGGGTAAAGCGCTGAAATTCAGGTCGCTTTGCTTCACGTTTGTTTGCTAAAAGTAAAAGAAGTCATAAATATTAGTAGTTTAGAGCCCAATGACAGCGTACTCACTCTTCGGAATTGGAAGAAAGGCTACTGGAAGTACCGAATTTCCATGCCCGCGACGAGCAGTATTTGTCAGATTTCCAGGTGATTGGTATACAGGGTGGTACTCTTGATGTCCTGTCGCGACTGAAACAGTTGTTTTATCACTTCCAGATATCACAGGAACTAGCATTGATCCATGGGTACGTGGGTCTTGAGCAACAGTATCCTAAATCAAATTATAGTTGGTCCATTTATCAGAAAACTTGAAATTGATGTCAAATAACATACCGCTTCGTTCCATGCCCATTCAGCCGACATTAAATTGGACCAAACACAGTCGCCTTGGTGGTCAAATTGACGATATGGCTTATAGTCGAACTGATTGGCAAAATCTGTTGTGGCGAGTTGGTTCTGCAAAAGTTTGCGAGAGTCCCGTGTGCAGAGTTCATATGTTTGAGTCATCCACTTGGGGGAGTTGTCGTCGACTGGCCCTGAGTACTTGAACTCTATCGTGGTAAACGGTGCGGCTCCTTCTTGGATAGAGTCAATTGTGTCATACATGTCATCAGGCGATGACCACGGTAGAGGTGAATTGTTGCCAGCTTTCAACTTTGCTGCAAGCCATAGGTCCAATCCCTTATTAATCTTACGTGCTGATGACTGCAGCTCTATGAAATGGTAGTGAGCCCAGTCGAATGCGAGTCGGTCTTCAAATGGATGCCAGGAATTAATCTCTGTTGCATCGGGCCCCGGGGGCACTATACGGTGGTGGTTGACTGAATTGGGGCAGAAAATTGCCGTTAACATCACAGGGCAAAGCTATACAGAGAGTTAGCATAGAGCCAAATAATTTGAGGCATAACCGTGCATACCGTTAAGCTTGGGGTGGTATTTGGTCGTGAATTCAAGTCTTGGGTCTGGTTCTGAGTCGGGGGAAAGTGGGCGATGATGGGCATTTTGGTGCTGGGTGCGGCCGCCTTGGCTTTTGAAAGTTCGGTTACAGCCTAGATGGCTACAAGGGAAATCAGAGGGCAGAGGCATTGGGATACAAGAGTCCAATGAGGGGGCAAAAGGAGGAATAATATTGCCAAGTTCGACATGAGCAAACACCGCAAGCTACGAACGTAAAAATCATGGCTTTTCCACGCCTGACAGCTTGTGTCTTCCCCAATAAATTACAGACACGTCAACTTCTGCCTCGACTCTCTAGCAGCTCATTCTTCCTAGCCCTATTCATCTGTATTCCATGGCACGCCCTAAAAGCAACCCTTCTCGTGGTAAACCTGCACAACAGCCCTCAGATGATGTTCATACATCGAAGACGGCAACCAAAAACGTACCGAATGCAAAACGCACCCTCGATACTGTCTCTGATGCCCCCGCCGGAGAGTCTGAGCAAGCACCACATCCTAAAAAGCCACGGACTCGGAAAGTAGTCGAAGAGACATTGGCAGCACCGGCAAGTCCAGTCCAGCATCCCGCAAGGCCCGCAGCGGCACGGCGCTCCACTCGCACCACTACCAACACCAAGGCCCCAGCTGTGGGTCAGAAGAGAAAGCGATGCACCAAGGCAGAGATGGCTGCTGACAAGGTGGCTGCTGAGACAGAGAAAACTCGACTTGAGGAACTCGCAATCGAAAACCAGAAGAAAATCACACAGATGGACCTTGACGAAGACATCAATAAGATGGAGATGGAAGCGAAGACAATACGCAAGTTCTCTGACCTCAACCAACTCACGGAGTCGAGCGAGGAAGAGTTCGTCGGGTTGAATGATGTGTTGGACTCCAGTTCGGTCACATCGAGTTCAGAAGATGCGCCTGAGGATGATTTTTTAGCTTTAAAGGTTAGCGTTCTCTGTTTGACAACATTTACTCCAAGACTAACCTTCGTTTGATTCCAGAGAAGTAATCAAGCATTGCAAAAAGAGCTCAACGCACTCAAGGCGCAAGGAGGTAGTGGCGGGAAGAAGAATGTGGGTGGGAAGAAGTAAGTTTCCTCTCGGAATATATGTGGACCGACCGCATGGCTGATTAGATGATGTTCGGATAATGTAGATCAAAGCGTGTCACTTTTGCCGCTGCATCTGGGCTACGTTCTGATTGGAATTCTCAGTCCCGCGCTGTTAAAGTGGCTCCGAAAAAGCGTTCTCATGTCGAGATTCTCTCCGGTGGACTCGAGGATTCAGACATCGATGACACAAATACCTTTGCGAAGGACGCTGCACACTCGCGCAAAACAGTGACAGAAGAGGAATTAGCAAAGGCTAGTAAGAATGCAATTCGGGATCCCTCACGAAAAAATGAAGTACGTGTTTGGTTATGTTCTAATCTAAGAAATTAGCTCATCGTTATGGAACAAAGCTTGTGGCTATTGTTTCAAACAAGTCTGACTCAGAAGACGACTTCTCTCCTCCAGCCACACGTTCTCTGCCACCAAAACCATCTGCAAAGAAGGTTACCATAAAGAAAACACGCGTAGCAACGGTAAAAATCAAGAGCGAGCAAAAAGAATCACTTCCAGGACCCAATGAGGAAGTTGTTCACAGACCAACGCGCCGTTTCACTGCCAGCAGCATTCGGACAGATGATCTGCCTGATTTTATGAAGCCGCTATGGCGTAAAGCATTTCTTCCAACACTTTACGATAAATTCTTTGCATCCAACGAACCATTCCTCCAATTTTTCAAAGGTAGTAACGCCTTTATTGCATTGTTGCAGGATATTGTGGATGAAGTTTTTCCTACAACGAGCTACAAAGTAAATATGACCGACGCAGTTTATCAGCTGGTAAGTCTGAAGATGCTTAATTTGATGTACTCTTGACTGACTGCACATGAACTTCCATCTAGGCATATAAACGCGTCAATGAGAGGCGATCTATCATAGGCTCGAGTGCCGTCGAAGTCGTGAAACAACATGTCAATAGTCTCGGCGGAGAAAAGGAAGCACGAGAATGGACTCGCTGGGCCATGCGTAGTGATGGACCGCTATTCTTCAAGACACCATCCCCTTTCAACTCTCCGACTGATCGCAACGATCCTGCATACACAGTAAGTCAAAGTTCATCATGTGCTCTCTATTCAATTTTGAAACTAAAGTGGTTCTGTAGCATCCAGAAGGTCGCCTTCTTTCTCAGTTCATCCTCAACCTTGC
This sequence comes from Pholiota molesta, assembly GCA_014925825.1. Classification (NCBI taxonomy): domain Eukaryota; kingdom Fungi; phylum Basidiomycota; class Agaricomycetes; order Agaricales; family Strophariaceae; genus Pholiota; species Pholiota molesta. The sequence goes on from JACGCK010000231.1 coordinate 22,851, forward strand.
AGCACCTTCTCTCCGTCTTAAACAGGGCTCGATCTCTGAAAATGGGTATCCGAGGGGTCTTTTTGCTTTGATCATGGCTGCGGTACGTTTTCCTATCACATATCGATGAAATCTGGCTGAAATGCTGCGCCTAGCTCGAACGTGCAGTACAATCTCTCTTGAAGCCTTTAGATGGGATCAAAGAGTTTTCGAACGAATATTGGGGCTCGAAGGTCAACGTCTACCATTCCAGCCTTCGCACCATCGAAGAAGCTCGTTGGAAGGAGATATTTGACGAGTGTGGCCTAGGGGTGGCTGGGGAGAATGCTGAGGACGAGAATAATCAGGCTGATCTGTCATTGCTCGACAACACTCGCGCGTTTCTGTTCGATTTCGCGAGTCCTGCAAAGCATCGCACCTGAGGATTGACTCCCAGATTGTTAAAATTAGCTTTCTCGCTCAAATCTTAGTGACCATAGTCTAATTCCATGCTTTTATTTACCTCTTTACTAATCTGTGTTGCTTTTGCAACTTTTTATAGCTTTTTCAGGTTTTGGGGCTGCCTAAATATCTCTGATATGACCCGCTTTTTTGAAAATTGTACCTAGCTTTTTTTAATACCTACTTTTCAGCTTTTTCCTGCTTTTTTCGACTTGATCAAGTCGAAAAAAGCAAAACGTGAAACTTCTGATGAGTGATTCTGCATCATCGACTCGTCCGTTGAAATTGCTATAGACTTATACAATGCCTTAAAACCGATGGGTGGCCAGTAAAGAGAGATAACGAAGAGACCATGAGAACAGGCCAACAGCCATAAAGGTACGCACTTCGCTTCCCGATGCCTACCACGATTTCCCGATGCCTACCACGATGACGCGTGCACCGCGACGCGATATTGGACACCAAAACAGCCCCATCCCAGTCAATTCGCTGCTTGGGAACTGGGCGTAAACTATGCAGTCTGGTGTTTATACCGACTCCATTCTTGCTGCATTGTGTTTTTTTTGCAGGTAATTTCCCTTGTTTTGTGCTGCATGCGTCATCGCAGGTTGCCTCACCAACACAGTTCAGTCCATTTGCGCATCCGAGCGCGACAGAGGCCTCTGCGCTCATCCATCTTTTTCTGGCTCGCTGTTATCGGCGTCTCGCATGCGGCTTCATGAAGTGGCGTACGAGCCCAGCGCGGCGTTGGGCCGGGGGGTTTGAATTCTGCAGGTCCTGCGTCTCTGAGATGGATTCGTGGCAGATGGATTGGGGCCGTCTCTCGCGGAATGCGGAATGCCCATCTAGATGGATTCCTGTTATACTTTTATTTTCTTCTCGTTTCTCTCCTTTGTCTGTGATATTGGCGATCCAGCGGTTGCGCAAGCGAAGCTGTCGTGGGGGCGCTTTCCTTTCGCGGTGATTATTTCCATGCCGGTGTTCTCCGGGTCCGGTGACCACCGTTTGCTCGTTCGACATCCCTGCGCCGCTCCTTTTGTGTTTCGCGCTCCCTTTGCGTTTCGTCATCCATACCCTTCCTGATACGAGGCGCGGTTCTAACACACCTTTTCGTTCATGCTAAGTACATCTCCGACTCTCCGTCTGTGCCGAAATGGCCACCACCCAGACGCCACACATCCAAGCCGAACGATATTACCAAATATAGTCGATCTCACACCCAGCCCACCTTGCATGCATCCGCTGAGTGGCATGGATGCCGGCGCCCATTTCGCCGCCGCGCTCCCCTGCGTGATGCGTCATGGGCACGGCTTTGTTCAATAGCTGGATCAGCGGTTTTTCGTTCGCGGATTCGGTGCTGTGCATGGGCGATGTAGGCGATCGCTCTCGCGGCGTGCGATGCAGATGTGCTGCGGTGATCATGCCTGCCTTCCTCGCCACAATTGATTTTTGTGCGTGATCATAATCTCTCTGCCTCTTTCTCTCCTTTATTTCCACGCGCAAGGCACTTGCCCGCCTTCCCGGATGTGCCATCCGAACCGAGCGCGGATTCGTACCAGCCGCATGAATGTGTCTATGTGCGTGGCCTGCACCGGCCCTGGCATCATGAATCCGTACTCTTCTGCGCAGGAAGAGGAATCTGCACGCGGAGTCGCAAATTCGCCCGGTGACGGGGGCGCTCGCCGTCATAGAGTAGAGCACGGTGTGGACTTCAAGTTGGCGTGGTCCGTTCCGTAATCCACCCACCCACCCCGGTATCCTGCTGTCTACTTTCACGTGCAGAATCATGCCAGAGCTGTGCCCGCATGAGACGCCGGAAGCCCCTCGTAGAGAGAGGATCGAGTATGGTATAGGATCCGATGCCTTGCCGGTCATGCGCGAACGCGCTTGACTGCGTCGCTGGGGGTTGGTGAATACCAATCACTGGCCCCGACGGGCGAATTCCGATGTACTCGCTGTCCCTTTATTGATCCTCTCTTGCGAGTTAGGGTTTGGCGGCATGGCACTTTCTGCTGCGATGATTTTCTTTCCTTGGTTGTTTTGTCTGTTTTTATACCCCCTTCCCCTGCCAATCTCGTGCCTTTCCCGACTGGAGAAACGGAGAGAAGCGCTGCGATTGATTAATTTGGATCCGGTGTCAGCCGCATTTCTTTGCGCAGCTGCACCTGCGTTGCTCGCCAATCTCGTTGCAAGAGCGGGCTGTTTTGGCGAGCATCGCACGGACCAAATCCTCATTCTTTTGGTCCTTTTCTTCTTTCTGAGCATCGTGGTTGGCCGATGATGGAGACATTGATCTTTTATATTTTCATTACGTACCTGCCTCGTTACAATGCGACAACTATTAGAATCTTGGGGTTTTTTTTTTGGCTATTAACTGTCATAATATTCTTCGCTAATTAATTGATTCGTTTTGATTACTATTGGAACGCAATACGTTTGAACTCTACGTGGTGTACCATACACTACCTAAGATTGACCGAGCACAAGCCCACCTCTCAAGCAGGTCGGCTCACCTCGCAGACGCAGAAGGCATTCGTCGTGCTCGGGCGAGGATCAGTATCAGCACAGGTACCATAATAACTCACCACAATGCTTGCGGGAAACGCCCCAGTATCGTCGCGTGGCGCGGGATGCCTCCTGCCAGCCTAGCATCACAAGGCGAGTGCAGCAAGTATCAGAACACAAGATCGTCATCATAGTGTTCCCCGGGTACTGGGACACCTCGAATCCGCATTGAGCCCGCGAGAGAGGATCAATCAAAGATGAGTGACATGTGGATTCCGTAGAGGGACATTATAAATTGTGCCCTCCCCGGCGAACGCGAGAAGCGTAAGGATCCAGATATTACGGCCAACGAATCCTCTCTCGCACGGCAATGTGCGGATCAACTAAAGGTAGACAAGGGGAAGGAAGAGCAGAGCACCGCACCTCTCGCGTTGAATTGCGGCGAGCGCATGGGATGGAACGCGACATAAAGCGGAAAGGATAATGATGGTCAAAAATCGCCGCCCGCATTTTAAATCCGCGCCGAATGCATGAGAGAGGAACATATGGATTCCACCCTGAAGATCTGAGGCAGCATCGCGGGGCAAGGAAAATGCCAGCGGCATCAACACAGGCGAGCATTGATATATGCAAAATGCATAGGGACATGAGATCAAGGTAATAATTGCGACAGATCCTCTCTCGGTTCGGCGGGCGGCATTGAGAGCGGGGAAGGGCAAATGAAGGTGAACGAGAACGAGAACAACAAAGAAGAAAAAAGAACGGAAGACACCCATATCACTTCTAAACACGAATGAGACAATTGCCTCGTTCTTTCCAATATTCCTGGCATTTATAAAAGGGCCAGTCAAGTAACCAGCCACAGGCTCAGACAATCGCGCAGAAGACACGATGCAAAGCATTGGATACATCAGACTGGATCGGCGCCGATCCTCTCTCGGAAGCTTGAATGGAGATGTGGGCGTGCTTTCGTGAAGTAGACCCTGGCCGACAATGGCAGCATGGGCGCCTGAGCCCCACAAATAAGGTCTAGCATCAACATACTCGGAGTTAAACCAAAAATGAAATCTCCAAGGTTCCCTTGAGTTTCCCCACTAGGCACCCTGGAGAGATGTATGCCTAATACCGAGTATTTGTGTATATGCGTGGACATGCATTTTGCTGCAGAATATAATAATATTTGCGTACCTGATAATGGTTCCAATCGTGGATTTGCGTCAAGGACACGAATGCTCAGTCATCGATTCATCTCTTGATGAATTCGGCTATGGATATGTAAGCACAGTGAAATCGAGTTGAAGAGGGAAATCCACATACACGTAGCAATGTTTATCGGTTGCTGGCATGCTGCCGTCTGATAGTGTGTCGAGACCTTAGCTCCTAAGGCTATTATCGATGGCGGTTCTTGGTGAGCGTGGCCGCCACGTGGACCCGCTGAAGGCAAGTGGCATCAGGCATCCTGTACGGTTCATGCCAGATGAGCGCTTGGTCATGACAGCGATGACTGCTGCAGGATAATAATCAGTTCGAATCGCCAAAAATGACTTGAAACATCCGTCACCTGCGCTTATCCATCAAGATCTCGACGGAGGCGGCGACATCGAGCATCCGCCCCGCATGTCCTCTTCTTCCTCGTCATTTCATACACCTCCGTAATGTGTTTGTACTAGAGCTATATAGTTTATGAAGCAGTACGTCTTGCAGAGAATACCTGATTGTAGGAAGGATGATCGATGAGTGGAGGGGCGCCAACAAATCAGCCTTCGCAGCACTCACCTAGTTCGAGTGACATCACGCGTCGCCTCAGCATCATGCAGCATCAGCTGAGTATTGAAGGAAGGAGCAGTCGCGAAGCTGCAGGAGGTTCGGGCTGGTGAGAGGGACGTTATTGTGCATCGGTGAGTTCTCAGTCAGGGAACTGAGAGAGTCGCCTGCTAAATTTCGCGCTGTTGGCGACGCGCGCACGTGAGCATGATGGCAATGCTATTAATAGCTGTTATACCACAAGATTCGTAATCGATAAGGAACGAAACTCGCACTGCGTCCCACCGCCAGCCTACTTTACAAGCAACCAGAAAAGCAAGTATGTATCTTGAGCACTTATATCTGCATCTCAAAGCTCTGATCAGGGAAATCTTGGTCAATCAGATTTTCGACTTTCCACATACCTAATATTCAAATTAATAGCCCTCGGAGTCGATGGGAGATCTGGTGATTGAGGATGGCGTCAATGGGATACCCAGTACAGCTATGGAGGTACGCCTTTGTGTTCCTGTGTATACCATACTAATACATCCAACGATCCAACGAGACGGTGTGGAACGGGATGCACAGCCATTGTAATCCCCATTGCGCCGCTTGGTATTTTTTGGTACTTTTACCCTAAGCCAATGGACACCTATCCAGACTCTCACCGCACTTTCTGGGTAAGTATTATTGGCCCCAGATGCTATCTCTAAAGTACATTTTACTACGAAAAACACCCGTTCGTCGTCCAAGTGCTTTAGAGGACTTGGTGTCGATCGAGCCTGAAACCCAGTGTTGCGTGCACGATTGCCAACATTTGTTGGGACTGGTATGCCAGTCTACAGCTAGCCTTTGGCGTCTCACTTGGGTTTTGCATCGAAATCGGCTACAGTCCTCTCGCCGATGACGGACAACTCCCAATTACTATTTTCATTCTATTTCTTCGCCCTCGTCTTCCCACTTCCAGTCTGCGTCGTGTGTGAATGCGCTCGACCACGTTGCTGGGGTTGGCAAATGGCTGGCGCGTATGGATTCGATTTGTGTTAGGCCATATGATCATCTCTCGCAGGTTGACACTCGGCAACGTAGGCGGTGGGTTTTGTTATCCAAATTGTTTTCTGCTCCTCTCCCGGTCGACTCCACGTCGGGACAGGGTAAATGTGCGTGCCCGTGCGTGCCTGTGCGTGGTGTGCGTGGTTGTGCGGGATTGAGATCAGGCATTTGTGCGGGGTCGGTTATTGATGTGAGAGTGACATATTGGTCACATACACCAAAAATATAATTCTGGCTAACTCTACTCATACACCTTTCTACTACCACTCAGCTCCTTCTATTACAGTACTCTAACGTTTCTATTACTATATTAAATTTATCTGTGTCCAAAAGTCTTGCGGCCCAACTGTTATTATCGAGGAATGTGCAAAGGAGGAAGATGACAGGGCCATAGAGGGCCACCAAAGCAACTGAACATACTTTGACTTACCGGTGGCCCATTTCCCACAAAGCAGGCAATTGATTCAATCGCGATACAAAGACCTTCATCGCTGTGCCACTCCTCCTGTACCACTCTGCCTACAAAGCGCGAAAGGGCGGCGCGATGCCACCAAATCCGCCGTCAATATCCATTGGTGAGTTGTGTGGGCACAAGAGGCAGGGTGTGAGAGGCGCAGCCACTGACAGTGGAGATCGAGACGTTTGGCGCGTAAGAAAGAGGCGGGCGTGTTTGTGCACATGAGGAGAGAGGGTGAAGTGGCACAGCGATGCGGGAGATGAGATGCGCGGGGATCGATACGATTTTCGCGTGAACAAGAGGCGGGGGATCGATACAAGTGCTGCTCGCGCAGATCGGGGTCAACGATGAGAGGTGGCTTCAAGGTGGCTTCGGGTCCGCTTGGTATTGATGCACGAATTGCGCGGTGGTGTGTGTTGCGCATGGACAAGAGGGAGAGAAGAAGTGGCACAGTGGCTCTCCAATGCCCAGCAGCGGGACGGCGAGAGAATGTGGGAGAGTCAAAGAGAGTGGGGAGAGAGCGAGCGCCGAGCGAGAATGAGAAGTGCTAGATCCCACGCCCAAGTGAACCAAGCTGCGCGAGCTGATTCCAAATTGGGACATCACGTGGCTTCCCATCAGGGGGCGTAAAGTCAAAAGCTACCACTGCTGGAGGTGATCGCTGTTCCCATATGGAACAGCCTATTGGAACAAGTTTCACGGCTGTTCCCGGAAAGAAACAGATAAACTGTTTCCAAATAGAAAATTGAATAAACATAAAGACTGTTTCAAGCCTGTTTTACCCTGGAAAATAATAACTATGTCATAGCCTTTTCTTTTTGGAAACATAAGTTGGAACAGTTTTTCTTTTCCTGGAAGGAACATATTATATTTTTCTTTATTTGTTACAATTTAATACATTTTAGCCATTTCTTAACTGTTTCTAGCGACATAAATTTAAACTGTTTCTCGGAAAAAACAGTCATTGCAACAGGTTATCTGTTTATTTTTAGAACATTTATTGAACAGTCATCGCGTCGCTCATCGACGAGATGAGCGGGAGATGAGCGCCCGCTCAGCGCGTCACTGAGCGTGTCGCTGAGTGACGCGCTCATCTCCCCTCAGTGACGCACTCAGCAAGTCGCTGCTAGAGCACGCTTTAAGTGCACTAGTACCTGCAATATTTTATCATAGACCTAGGACAAATGTCAGCACAGCCGTTTTTTTCCTACCGGGTGAATGAATGAAAAGAAATGGTCAGGCAATATCTCATTGCCACCACAGCAAACATCTCATATCTGTCATAAATTCTCTCATTCCTGTCATAGATATTTCATTTCTGCCGAGGATTCTTTCATTCCTGTCAGAGAAGTCATTTCATTGCTGTCATAGGGCCTTTCATTGCTCTCACAGGTGCTATTTCATTGCTGCCATAGCTGGAATCTTATATCTGTCACGGAACATTTCATTGCTGCCATGTGCGCTTTCTTATATCATAGCTGCCAGGGGTTATTTCATTGCTGCCGTAGATTATTTCATTGCTTGCCATGGGCTATTTCATTCCCTGCCGTGTGCGCTTAATGGGCGCTTTTTGCGACTTCTATAATTAGATTTCGCATCAAATATAAATATATTTGGTATCTGGCTGATGATATCAATTTGCTGATTGATCAAGCACATGACATGATAAGATTAGCGATGCCACATTAGGCATATGACCCTATCTGGGTGTGGGAACATCCCAAAATAGAATATATCCACTATTATTGGTACTGCATATTGCAGCTTGGGCGCTTCCCCTGGGCGAGTATAGGACTATGTTATACCGGAAGATGCGCACTTTTAATACGAATCCAACGCAAAAGGTTGCGTGATTTTATCTGCACGCGTTCACGAGATATAAGCGAAATACTGGGTGCGCTAAACGAGGGAAAACTGTAATTTGCATTTCCTCTATAACCGGTGGGTCTATTCGTACGCTCTAAATTACATTATGTAGGTGTTATAAAGAGCTTTGAAACGCGCCCTTGATCACGTAGTTGCGTCAGGTATTAGCGCGGGAAATTGCGTGCGCTTATTTAGAAACGCGCGCTTCTAGCGCCCGCATTTCACACGCTCTTTCCACGAAAACATACCGTAAAATACTACCTATATGTACCTTTCTACTATATTTTAGTTGGAATGATTCGATGAAATGGTGCACCTGTATTTGCATTTTAATTGCTTTATACATACCATTGCAGGTAACGGATCAATTTGTCCGGTCTTGTACAGTTCTACTCTCCTGATTTTCTGCATTTAATAATCTAGGTATTATGGCAAGAGGTGGGGTGCAAGAGAGCGAAATAGAATGGGTGCTGGCATGGAAAACAGGCTGGATTGATCCGAATTACCATATTTGGCTAGCCATCAGTGGCAGATCCCTCTGGACCCCCTCAAAAGTAGGCACCCATTTCTCTACCAATTCTCAACCAAATGACTTCAATTTTCTGCAAATAGTATTTATTTAAAGAGAACATAATTTCTGTTTTGTTAGATTTCCAAATTTACTTCTTTATGTGTATGCATTCACTGATTTCGCTTTTTGGCCCAGGTGAGCAATTTCTCTCTCTTGAAATACTGCATATTTGAACATGATTCCACTTGGAGAAGGAAGAGAAAAGTAAGTAGACCTTGGAATATAGTTTTGCAGGGAGGTGGGGATATAACTCATTTCGCTTTTAAGATAGTAAGTTATGACTGTTACAGTTCTTATAGCAATTGATACATGTCTCTATACCATTTCTGTAATACCATTTCAAACCATGCTCATTGACCTGTCCAAACACATGTTCCTAAACCTAGTTACTTTTCTTCATCTGTTCCAAGTGGAATCATGCTTAAATATACAGTATTTCAAAAGATGGATATTGCCCATCTGGGCCAAAAAGCGAAATCAGTGAATGCATACACATAAAGAAATAAATTTGCAAATCTAACATGGTGGAAATTATTTATCTTTGAATAAATACTATTTGCAAAAGAATTGAAGTGATTTGGCTGAGAATTAGTGGAGAAATGGGTGCCTACTTTTGAGGGGGTCCAGAGGGACTGCCACTGATGGCTAGCCAAATATGGTAATTCCGATCAATCCAGCCTATTTTCCATGCCAGCACCCATTCTATTTCGCTCTCTTGCACCACACCTCTTCCACCAATAGCTATATTATTAAATTAGAAAATCAGGAGAGTAGAACTGTACAAGACCGGACAAATTGATCCGTTACCTGCAATGGTATATATAAAGCAATTAAAATGCAAATACAGGTGCACCATTTCATCAAATCATTCCAACTAAAATATAGTAGAAAGGTACATATAGGTAGTATTTTACGGTATGTTTTCGTGAAAGAGCGTGTGAAATGCGGGCGCTAAAAGCGCGCGTTTCTAAATAAGCGCACGCAATTTCCCGCGCTAATACCTGACGCAAATACGTGATCAAGGGCGCGTTTTAAAGCTCTTTATAACACCTACATAATGTAATTTAGAGCGTACGAATAAACCCACCGGTTATAGAGGAAATGCAAATTACAGTTTTCGCTCGTTTAGCGTACCCAGTATTTCGCTCATATCTCGTGAACGCGTGCAGATAAAATCACGCAACCTTTTGCGTTGGATTCGTATTAAAAGTGCGCATCTTCCGGTATAACATAGTCCTATACTCGCCCAGGGGAAGCGCCCAAGCTGCAATATGCAGTACCAATAATAGTGGATATATTCTATTTTGGGATGTTCCCACACCCAGATAGGGTCATATGCCTAATGTGGCATCACTAATCTTATCATGTCATGTGCTTGATCAATCAGCAAATTGATATCATCAGCCAGATACCAAATATATTTATGATTGATGTGAATTATAGAAGTCGCAAAAAGCGCCCATTAAGCGCACAGGCAGGGAATGAAATACCCATGGCAAGCAATGAAATAATCTACGGCAGCAATGAAATAATCCCTGGCAGCTATGAGATACAGCTTGTGGTAGCTATGAAACAATCCACGGCAGATATAAGAAAGTGCACATGCAGCAATGAAATGTTCCGTGACAGATATGAGATTCCAGCTATGGCAGCAATGAAATTCATGGAGCAATGAAATGGCACCTGTGGGAGCAATGAAATGCCCCATGAGAGCAATGAGATGACTTCTCTGATAGCAATGAAAGAATCCTTGGCAGAAATGAAATATCTATGACAGGAATGAGAGAATTTATGACAGATATGAGATGTTTGCTGTGGTGGCAATGAGATATTGCCTGACCATTTCTTTTCATTCATTCACCCGGTAGGAAAAAAACGGCTGTGCTGACATTTGTCCTAGGTCTATGATAAATATTGCAGGCACCACTCTTAAGTGACTCGCTCATGTTCAGCGCCACGCTGAGCCACTCGCTGTATGCAACTTAGGGAAGACCGTTTAAAGATATTTCATAAACTTGTGAATTCTTATATATATTCAAACAATTCAAAAATACATTTACATCCAAGATAGTAGTGTTTAATCATATTTGATCAAGGCGGCGCATCCGGCGCCGCCGCTTGAACGCATGCTCGCCTCCGTTGGGTAAGTCATCCGGCAGTGCTGAGGAGGAAGGCGTCAGTCCGAATGCGTCGCCCGTCGGCGGGTTGTCCGCGAGACGATGGGTACCAACCCCCCAGCAAGGTCATCGCAGAGGATGCACGAGAGCCCGCGGCCGAGGAACTCAGCCGCCGTCCACCCGAGCACGTCCTCGATGCCCTTGCATGGGCGGCCGGAGCAGGCAGCGGAGAGATAGCCTTGGTGCCCTGCGGCGCAGACGCGTCATCAGCCTGTGCTGCACACCGTTATCATGAGCTCAGAACGTAGCGATGGTACCGTACATGTGCCCTCGCATAGTGTGGGGCCCCCTGGCGCCTCATACGTCCCGCTTTACACATCCATCCGCGATTCGCCTGACCCATCCCGAGCGGCAAGTGACGACGACGTCGAGGAGAGTCGTCAATGGCGAGGGTAAACGGCGGTCCAGGGCTTCGTCGTCATCAAAGTAGTCTTCGACTGCTAGCCCTGCGAATGATAGTACGTGCGATGGAGGCGATTACGACGTCGTGGAAGTGGGAAGGCGGATGGCAATGAGCTGCAGCGCTGACCTGGCCGAGGTGGGTACGGATCAGTGACGCGCTCAGCAAGTCGCTGCCGCAGAATGCTTTGAGTTGCTCCCTCTTCAGCACCACGCTGAACCACTCGCTGTGAATGTACAACGGTCGCTTGCTGAGCGAGTCACTGAGGGGAGATGAGCACGTCACTCAGCGACACGCTCAGTGACGTGCTCAGCGGGCGCTCATCTCCCGCTCATCTCGTCGATGAGCGACGCGATGACTGTTCAATAAATGTTCTAAAAATAAACAGAAAACCTGTTGCAATGACTGTTTTTTCCGAGAAACAGTTTAAATTTATGTCACTAGAAACAGTTAAGAAATGGCTAAAATGTATTAAATTGTAACAAGTAAAGAAAAATATAATATGTTCCTTCCAGGAAAAGAAAAACTGTTCCAACTTATGTTTCCAAAAAGAAAAGGCTATGACACAGTTATTATTTTCCAGGGTAAAACAGGCTTGAAACAGTCTTTATGTTTATTCAATTTTCTATTTGGAAACAGTTTATCTGTTTCTTTCCGGGAACAGCCGTGAAACTTGTTCCAATAGGCTGTTCCATATGGGAACAGCGATCACCTCCAGCAGTGTACTTTCCGACATACGTACTGTAACGCGCACGTGACGTGACGCGAGCGTGTCAGTAGAAGTCATGCCACCAACGAGAATTACAATCGATAAGCTGAACTCGCGTTGTTCCACTACTACCACCATCACCACGGGCGTACAGCTTACCGATGAGAACGGGCAGTATATGTTATGTGCGTTTTACTCTCCGTTCCTCAATCCCTGAAGTCAGAAGAAGTCAATAATCGATAACGTCCAACATCTTCCAACACTGCGATCGCCTACAAATACGCAAGACCGCAACAAGACCACAAAGGTGGGGTGATCAAGAAGTCACTCAGGCTATAGGTACGCACTTCATCAATGGTATTTAATGCCCATCGCGGTAATACATGGCAATACATCCAACGACGCGGTATCGATGTCTAGTCCATTCATTATGATCCCCATGCAGCTCACTCGCCGCATGGGGTCTTGAATGATTTTTTTCCAACAAAACCCCATACATCGTCGTTGATGCCACCCCATGTCATCCAGCCGCGATGGCGCTGCACCGAGCGCCGCGCCCATTGCCGTCCTAGCAGCGCCCGTTTCGTCATCCAAGCGTGCTGAGGGAGTGTTGTACAGATGCCTCGCCGATTCGATGGTATGCACTTCTTTTTGAGTGCTAGCCCTGATTCACTCCACTTATATGTGTCTGTTGAGGTCGGTGAGCAATCTTGCGACGGTCGATGATCTCCGTTTTTTTCTTTCGATGCCCCTCCCGCACGAATTGTGAATTCGCGGCTGGGTTGTCTTTCTCTTTTGATTGCCCCATTCCTCAATTTTGCCAATCCCCTTCTCCTCGCGTTGATGTTGGTGTTTCGCGATACACGTCTTGTGTTAGTGCGTGAGACTGCATCATGTCTGCTGTTCTCGATTCAAACGACTTTCGTTTCGTTTATATGCACGCGCACCCGCGATTCTGCCCTCTTCTGTCGACGAGGATCTCTCCCAAGTGGAGGCTTGACGATCTGCCCGATGTCTGGCCGCTATTCGTTGTTTCCATGCTCCTTCCGCTAGCAGCGCCACATTCACGAGCCTTCCAGACTTAGACATAACGGAGAGAAGCGACCCCGTTTTTCATCGAGTCAAACTTCGAATCTGAGGACACGCGCAATTTTTTTTGCGCATCTGCATCTGCGTCGCACGATCGTCGATGGTGTCGTCGCTAAACGCCTCGCCCGTACCCGAAGTGTTTTTTCGAACAAAAAGGGGCAGCTTCGTTCCCTTCTGAGGGGTGCTCCTGGGTGATGTTGGGTTGTGGTCCGATGCAGTGTTCAGTTTTTATTGTGTGCTTATTTTGTGATTGGTTGCTTGGACTGTCCCTACGAACTGAGTTACTTTGTACATCTCCTTGACTGCGGAAGACGTCTTCTTTTGCACGCCGCGCTGCGTATCGCATCCTGTTGTCCAGTACCCAAAGCACGGTTTCAGTGGACACAGACATGGGTATGTTCTGCTGTGCGTGATGACTGATAATATCCATGTACTGACGAATCGTAATAGTGTTACAATTTTTATTCCATGATGACTCGGATGGCAATGCGATCACGGAGCAGCTGAGGAATATTATGCGCTCTCCAGAGGTTGCAGCGGGCCTGTTGCTCGACATCATCTCAGGCTCGACACGAGAGAAGGACGGTGGCGAGTTCCACAGTATCGACGGAGGGAGACACCCCTGGTGATGAGTCTCTTTTTTTTTCTTGTATAGGCGTCTGTACTACTGGTATATACTTACGTAGCGGGCTACTGTAGGGGGATAAAAAAGTAAGGATGCCTTATGCTGGTAGCGAAAGTGCTGATATAAATTCTCTACGTCGACGTTGGGTGAATTGTACCATATATGTGTATGAAGAACAAACTGTCTTTCGAAGATAATATACTCATTAGCATTACTATCACGAATGCGGCGCGCGAGGAGGAAGGTGGCCAGTGGCGGGAAAGTGGTATTTGCGGTGATAAGTATATCGATCAGATCAGATCAGATAAAAAGAAAGTACCTTTATGTGCTGGTGAATGCCAGCAGCATTTGAAAGGCACCAACACAACGCCTGTGTTGACAAGGGCTCGCTACTACTACTACACGGTAAATATTATTGGACACGTGGGAGAGGGCGGGTAGATACGGGATAGACACATGATGGATATTACAAGAGCCTCCCCACACTGCGAAGCCGCGATAACACTGGAGAAAGAGAGGGAAGCATTGCGGTCTCAGGTGGGCAGAAGAAATCATTGGCGTTATGGACGTTGCTGGCCAAGCCAGCTCGCGGTGCGCAGCACCGACGTCATCAAAGTCAATGAATCGTTTATGACCTCCATAGCAGCGCTTCTCTCTCTGGAGTCAATCCAGATCTCCAAGCGCGTTGTGGGTTTGATGTGACAAGTGAAGGAGGAAAGGAAAGTACGGAAAAGAATGAAAAAGAACGAAAAAGAACAAGCGAGTAATATATTGAAAGAATCAACATCCACTTTATCAACACGCAATCAATCCGCACTTCATGGAACGACGGCTTAGAAAACCCGGACTTTAACGAGCCGCATGCATCAGCGCAGTCGAGCAACGGAGTACTGTACGTGCAAGACGCAATGCGCATAGGGCATCAGATCATTGTCAGATCAAGCATCGTTCCATAAAAGTCCTCTCTGGGCGCAGGATATGCATGTACGAGCGGAGAAGGCCAATGATGGGAAGCAGCAGGAATGAAAAAGAACAGAAGGAGGGACATACGTCGTCATTCAGTGCTCCGTGATAGAGGACCACACGGTACAACCCGATTCGAGGACACACACACTGCAGCAGCAGCGCGATGCCACATCGCTTTCTGCACCGACATTGCTAAAGGGCTGAATCAGCGGGGATCTTCTCGACGGATTGATCGCGAATGACGCCGTGGCCTGATGGATTATTCAGGAAGGTGATGATGACGATAAGGATTTCATGAACTGGCAGGCGACTTGCCCCGCGAGGGTATTTGAATATTGTATCAGCGAGCTATCATTGAGCTCGGTGTCAACAATGACATTCTTATACATGAGACCCATAGTGCGCAAGGTAGCATGTTAGGTGCATTGGGGACTATGGGAAGATTCAGCTCATTGACTGACACCGAGTCTTCGTATGCTGTACGCAATACCAGAACAGCGAAAGGGAACTGGAATGTCTTGGGAGCGTACCTAAGGAGCCGGCGGCCTAGATGATGGTCATAAGTATGAAGATAGATAGACTGGCGCTGCCAGTGGAGAAAGAGTGAACATGAGAGTGGACAGTCGGCGACACTGCCAGACCCCTTTGTCAGCTGATGTGGTTTGAAACTCCGATCACCCTGTTCGTACTCACAACCCCCGTCCAGCACATCCATCACCGCACCCTCTCCAGGCCCCGGCGCACCTTGTCGAACAGCACGCCCACGGCTCAACCGCTGGTTCCGGTGAAAATCCGATGCTCGTCAACTGCCGGACTCGCAGGACCCCCGACCAGCAGCAACCACATGATATGAGAGGCGAGACTACACCACGGGGCCGGGGGGATCCCAGCGAGCGGCGGCGGTTCTGTGGAGGGGTGGATCACCGGCTCTCGCGCGACGCGCATGCACAGCAAGGCAAGGTGCTCGAACGCGCGCGTTTCGGCGCAGAGCAGATGCCCATTGTGCGAAACATGTTACGTGCTGTGCGCGTGTGCGGCGCGCCGTATGAACCCGCACGCGTGCATAGAGGAGCGGGTGGGGTGGCCACACGCTAGATTAGATAGACGGAAGCCATGTACTCGAGCACAATCGTGCGATCCTTGCGCTGACGTTTCTTCATTGTGTCTGCGCGTATGAGCTGCGATTCCAGACTAGTGATACTCCGAGGAGCGGGCAATGTCTCTCGTCAATTAGATGCCATTGTAGTAGGATACATAACACATATGTACGCGGGTTAATCCAGCCACCTCTCCCTATAAACCATAACTCAGTGGATCAATATCCACTGTTCGACCCCCCGAATCGCTTCACCCACAGCACATCCCACCCACCCATCGCCCACATCGAAAACCACCCGCGCCTGCGCATCAACCAACACCTCCAAACCCAGTCGGCAGATACACACCACATAACACAATAAACCCACACCCCCAAAACCGCCCACACCGCGCAGCCACGACGCCCACACGCCCACGCCGATACAGAGAAGCACCACTACAAATTTTGCCAATATGATTTGGCCGACATAGCGTCCGAGCAACACCACTCGGCCTGCCACATCGACCAAATGACTACAACATTGACAGTGGCGCCTCTCCCCGGCATGGGATCCACATACCCGGCGCTCGTTGAGAAGAGAAATAGGGTCACTCGGGGAACAAGCAATAAAAGGAAGCGAAGCAACAAAACAAAAACAGAAGACACGAAGGAAACGTGGGGCTGGAGGCACGGCACAGCATACTCATTTTGGTCATGAACACCCATAACGTCGAAGGTGACCAAAAGATCAACAGCGCAACACCCCGAACTCTCTCTGTAATCCACTGCTCGTTAGAGAGTACGCGAAAAATAAGGAACACACAAAGAAACAAAACAAAAAAAAAACACGGAAAGCAGTGAAATACGCGCAGAACTCCAGCCCGTTCGTTATTCGCCGCCGACCGCATATCCCCACTAACTCACCCCTCCGCCTACCGTTCCCAATACTCAATATGCTAATCACCGCTCGCGCTGAGCTTCAAGCAACGCAGTACAACGCAAGACGCGCGAGGCGCGAGGGCAGCCCCAGTACCGGCTCGCCACGCACGCGCACGCCCTCTCCAGGCCAGCTGGCGCGTCCACGCGCTAACAAGGACGGGCGGGGATAAATGGGCAAGGGAAACGAAAAGCGGAGCAGGAGGAAGGGATCGCGGGCACGCACCGTCGTCCCGTGCTCCATCAGAGAGGATCAAGGTACTTGGAAGCTAAGCCTCAAAGCCCAGCTGCAGGCGCATGCTCGACATCCATCGATCGCTTCACGCACTGCTGGGCTGAAGTTGCGACGACCTTCTCTATGGAATAGCTGTGGACGACGCGACGCCGCGGCCTGGGGGGTTGGGCTTTGTACGGCGGGCGATGACAGCGATGCACGGCACACGCATCACTGTGCGCAGCTGCGAACAACAGCGGGCCCCGGCATGGTACCGGGATACCTGTGACTAATAGTGCCGCAGGACACGCGGTGTGCGCTTATCCCGGTGGGCTATGGGAAGACGATCTGGGCAGCCGACGCCGGGGAATTACATGCTGTATGCATTGAGAAACAGGGGGGGAAAGGATGGTGCATATGGAGGGTGCGCACCTGGGGAGCCGCCGACCGCCTCGGTATGCACGCTGTGCCATCGCCTGTAGGCTTCTACTGACTGCTTGAGCATTGTCATTGATTGCGGGGCCGTTGAGGAATATGGATAGTCGGGAATGGGCCCGTGTTGCGCCCGAGATGGGAACTATTCTTCTGGGTAGCACTGTCAGCGCTTGGGTGTGGGATGTATGGGCGTCGGGCTGGAGGATGGTTGTACTTAGCTCCGTTCCAGCCCGCGAGCCCCATTTGAAACTCCGCTCAAATATCTCTCACCATCGACATCGCATCCTCTCCGCCCTCCTTCCCCGCACCCTCCGTCAGAGATTCTAGGCGTATGAATCTTCTCAACCGTACAGCAACCACTTTTGGATAAAGACGACAGCCACAGCCAGCGCCTGAGGAGCGTGATGCGCCAGCCCGACGTCGCCGCGGGCACTCGAGCTCCACGGGCCAGTTCCGCAACATAGAGGGCGGCCGGCATCAATGGTCATTCTTGGCGCTCCGTTGGTATTAGCTGCGTCTTGGTGTGCCTTGCTGGAGCCTGGCGCATCCGTACTTGATGATTCTGTGTGTTTAGAGGACATCATGTATATTGTTAGTAATCTGAACCTGGATGAAAAGGAAATGTTCGACCTCGTGCGAGGCTCGTTAGGATTACATATGGGACTAGCATTCGACAATTCTAGACTAGTGTAGGCAGCACAACATGCACCTATCTGCAGATTTGCGTGATTAGCGTAGGAAGGCCAACTACTTATGCGCAGGTTCTCGAGTCATAAACTGGATGCGAAGGCACACAATATTAGTTGCTCCTTGGCGTGTTTACCCCTGCGGTAGTACTAAGGAAATCGATAGATTACATGCGAATTCTACCCAGGTGCTGACGTACTCCGAGAAAACTTGGTATTCATAATATATCCTCCTCCTCCTCGAATTTCCAAATTCAAGTTGAGTATCTTGGTCGATAAGCAATACGCGTATACTTATTATAAACGACAATGTGATGTACCGAGTCCTGCTCTTCCAGTCCATCCGCACGCCGCGCGAAGCCAGTCCACACCCGCGATGCATCCCCATTGTCTTGCTTCCCGCAGCCCCATCACACACCACCACCATCATAATTCATCGACACGACGCGCCGCGCGGAAGAGAGCTCTTTGTTTCTACGGAGACTGTCATTCGGCGTCAGCGCAAGGAGCCCGTGATAGGATATACGAGTTGCACTGACCTAAGGCGCGCATTCGCACGTCGCCTCAGCTGTCCGCGTCGCGCACACTCAGCATCCCCCGTGCGTCTCAGCAGCGCGAGCACCCGACCAAAGACTACCTGCACCGAGACGCACTGGCGGACCCCGTTGGATGCGCGGGCGGGCCTGGGGGCGGTCAGCAAGCGGTCAGCTACAGGATGGCTCCGCGATGACCCCACGCTATCCATACGCTACACCATGCTGTTACTGGCGAAACAGAGAGTTAGAGAGAGGCAGAAGAAAAAAGATTTTGTAATTTGGTCATATGGACACTGCTGGCTAAGCCAACAGGCATGCCCGAGGCGTCGTAGCAAGAACGCCACGGCATAGGTAGACGCAGTCTCCCATATTGTGCACGAGCGAATGTGAGTCGATGCGTCAACGCAAGCGCTATCCCCCGCGCCATCTCTGCGCTCTTTGGACACGGACGAGGCCGACACAGACAGGCACCATCAGGTATTGAACACTAGTCGACATTTTGGTGGGATGTTGCTTGCGGAGCCAACACGTAGCAGGCAGCATCACAGATATGGCGACGGAAGGACGACACCTGGACGCGGTGTCTCTCTTCAGGCGCCCATGGGGATTTATGTACTCGAAGCGCGTTGCGGAAGGGGGCGACGGGAAAGAAGCGAAAAGACAATCGAAAATAAATAAACAATAGAAGGCGTGTGAACAGCACACCTGCGAGAGAGGACTTAGTGGAGATTGACGAAATCTCGCCAGCACACATCAACGCCTGCAAGGATGGATGGGAGTGCATGAGCGAGATTAGATATGCCGCAAAAATCCTCTCTGCGTTCAGCGTGCACGACCGCTAATAGAGCAAGGCACCGAGGAAAAGAGAGGGAAGAAGGAACCAGGACAAGAACATGACAGAATAAAAAAGGAAAAGAGGCGAAATACAACACTTCACCCCATCATCCCCGCTGACACACATCAAGTCCAAGAGAGAACACTCTGTGGTCAGGATATAGATCTCGCCATCGACAGCGGGCTAGGAATGGGCTAGGCCCATCTCCAGCCGCATACATCGGCACAGTCAAGCAATGTGGTACATGCAAGACGTGGGAGGGCAGACCAAGTACCGTACCGTACATGCCCTCTCTAGGCTCAACACGCACATGCGCTAACGGCGCAAGGCGGGATGAATGGGTAGGGGAAACGAAACTGAAGCAGGAGACAGGGGAATGGGGCACGTACCGCTGTTCCGTGCGCCGCCAGAGAGGATTGTTCAACCTTTTATTCTACCAAAAGAAGCCCAGCAGCAGACGCATGATCGACATCGATCGCGTCGTGCAGTGCAGGGCTGATTCGGCGACGACCCTCTCTGCGGATCCACCATGAATGCGTGAACGACGCCGCGGCCTTGTGGTTGCGGTTCGTACGGCGGACTACGACAGCGATGCAAGGCACACGAGCCACTGCGCTGAAGAGAACGCCGCGTGTGGAGCTGGCAGCAAAGGGCACGGCATAGCTGAGGTCTCTCGGTGACCAAAGCGCCATGGGTAAACATAATTAGCGCTGGGGAAGGTAATTTGACCATGCAATGCTGGGGCTTTGCATGCTGTATGCTTTGCGGAGTTGTGGGGGAAGAAAGACAGCAGAGAGTGCGCACCTGGATCGCCGCCAATCGCTTTGGAATGCAAGCCCTATCGTCGTTTGCGGGCTTTCACGAACTACTTGGGCATTGGTATCGACTACGTGTCCGTTAAAGTATAGCATAGTTGGTGGATGCACATATGTTGCGTGGAAGTGCGGGGATGTTCTTGACACTGTCAATGGTCTTGGGAGACATTGGATCAGTCGATAAGAACGTACGGATATGTCTGTGAGATACATGAGACTCACATAGATCACATTAGCGTAAAGAGTCAAGATCGTGCTGCTCCAGGGCGCGATTGGGGTCAGTGGTATTCGTCGAAGAACGAGTGAGATTCCGTTCCAGCCCGTACGTTCAAACTCCGCTCCAACTACATTCACCGCGTGCACCCTTCTCCCGCGCACTCTTCATGTTTCCTCCGTCGCAGACTCGGTACTACGTGAGTATGCGAATACTGAATTGAAATGAGAGCTCCAGCCATGAATCTACGAGACCTGCGCAATTCAAGCTCTGCATGCCAGGCAACTAGATTATTGAAACCCACGCTCGACATGCGAACATGCTTGGATGTAAGGAGGCTCGTGTCCTAGATGCTTCAACGCTTCGCCTAAAGCAAGGTATAATTTTTAAACGATACTGCGTGGCGCACATCCTCCCAGTGCTATCCCTCTTGGACGAGACGACAAATCTATATCCACTACAAAAATCCCAATCATATCGCTCGGCCCCCGTAAGCGAGGGAACATAACTACGAATTCATCTATTACACACTACATACCAGACCCATACGACATCAGAGTATAGGTGCTGAGCGGACCTTCACATCAGCGACACATATGGGCGCTCATCTGAGATAACGAGATCAAGAAACAAGTTAAATCAAAATAACAGCAAAAAATCGCGCACCGCGTCAAACCCACACGGAAAACCTGCCGGAGAGAATTGCATTGATTGAAATAGAACTATATCCATGTGAACACACGGGCCAGCCAGATCACCAGCCCCTGGGATGCAGTCCAGCGTTTGACGCAAGACACGCAATAGACAGGATACATTGCATCTCAACGCCCAATTCTCTCCACGGCACCGCGTTTGGATTGGGATTTCACACCGATGTAGAATCATACAGTATTGCCACAGGGGATGGGTCCACGCTGGGCCCACGACTTCCCGAATACCAGATTTACCCACACAAGATCCACGCGGCCGCCATCCGCGCACGCCAAACACACACCGCCACACCGCACTAAGAGGCCGACACAGAGAAGCGCCGTCTCTCAGTCAGTCTCTTACATCATTCCGCGTTCCGGACGATGCTGGCGCAGCCAGGAAGCAGCAGGCAGGCAGCATCACGGATGAGATGCCGACGGAATGAGGTCGAGGTCGAGAGCGGCGCCTCTCTTCAAGCTCTGCGTCGGTTTATGAACTCGGCCTCGATGGGGACTGGGGCAATGTGGAGAAGCGAAAACAGAATGAAAGATAAATAAACAGCAAGCGAAACGTCGCACCGAAGCATCATCATCCACCTCGCTACTGCATAGTGCGACTGCGAGAGCGGACATCTTTTCGGAGCCTAGCGTCAAAGATCTCGCCATCAACGCGGGGTCAGGAAAATCGCCAACCGCACGCATCAGCACTCGAGCATGGGAGTGCATGCAGCAGATCAAGTACAGCGCCGTAAAAATTCTCTCTGCGCTCAACATGCATGACCGTAGAGCAAGGCAATGCGACAAAGAGAAAACACGAAAAAAAACAGGGGAACCAGAACAAAAACAAAACAATAGAGAACAGCAGCGATGTGCTTCAGCCCTCACTACACTCCATCATTCACGCCAACACACAGCAAAATCCAAGAGAGGGCATTACCTGCAGCGGGTGTAGATCTCCCATCGACGGCGGGCTAGGACCATCGCCAGCCACACACAGTCGGCGCAGCCAAGCAATGTCATACATGCGAGACGCGAAGGGCAGATCAAGTCCTGATCTGTGCATGCCCTCTCTAGGCTCGCGATGTACCGGCAATAACGGAGCAAGTCTGGATGAATATGAATGGGCAGGGCAAAGGAGAATGAGCGTGGATGGAGAGTTGGGTACGTAGTACCGTCGTTCCGTGCTCCATCAGAGAGGATCAAAGCGTGTTAGACACAGAAGCCCAGCAGCAGACGCATGATCGACATCGATCGCGTCGTGCAGCGCAGGGCTGATTCGGCAGCGACCCCCCCTATGGATCCATCGCGAACGACGGAGATACAGTCTGGAGGTTGGACTTCATACGGCAGACTACGACAGCGACACACGAACACTTAGGTGCGAAGAATCGCGCGCGTGCAGTTGGGTACAGCAGCAACAAGCACGACACGGCTGACTTTATGACTCATCGGTATGGAGCACCAATAGCGCCATAGTTACACACGCTATGCGTCGTATCCCTGGCGGGGCTATGGGAAGGCGACCTGGTCAGCCAGCGCCGTGGCTTTGCATGCATGCCGTATGCAGTGCGAAACACTGGGTATGATGGGAGAATGCGCACCTAAGCAGTCGCCGAGGATAAGAACACAACAACACAAGAAAGTCAATGCCGCACTACACCCCATCATTCCGCGGACACACCGCAAGTCCACAAGAGGGCATTGTACCGCCAGGGTATAGATCTGGCCATCGACAGCAGGCTAGGGACACCGCCCGCTACACATCGGCGCAGCCAAGCATCGACGGACAACGCAACACGCGAAACGGCGCACATCAAAAACTGTGCAACGCACCTCTGGGCGCGACGGAGCAGGGCGGGATGAATGGGCAGGGAAACCGAAAACGGAGCAGGAGCAGGGGGAAGGAATCGGGGGGCACGCACCGTCGTTCCGTGCTCCGTAAGAGAGGATGATTGCTAACTAGATATTAAAATCACCAGCCCAGACCAGGCGCATGATCAGACATCGACGTCGACATCGATCGCATCGTGCGGTGTAGGGCTGAAATCGCAGCAACCCCCTCTATGGATCCATCGGGAACGACGCCACGGTCTGGAAGTGGGGCTTCGTACGGCGGGCAACGACAGCGACACGAGGCGTCTACTGACTGCTTGGGCGTGGATATTAGTTGCATGGCCAAAGAAGAGTCGTGTTCAAGTCGTGTTACGTCGAAGAAGGGAATATGGGTAGCCTTGTCGGCGGTCTTTGGAGACGTTTGATTACGACTGGACGGATGTATCTGAGGCGCATAACACTCACATTGATCAGGCTATCGTGGCGGTCAGGCTGCGCTCGAGGGCGGGTGGTACATGTAGGTGTAGGAGAACGAGCGCGAAGGTCAACGTTGCAGCGCGCGAGATCTGTTTTGAAACTCCGCTTCAATATCTCTCAACCCTCGTGATCTCCCCTCCGTCAAAGACTCTACGCGCACATACGACAGATCGTCCAACCACCCATGACGCGCATCTCGGACTACGCATACCCGTGGCTTTACCTGGCCCCACTGAATTCGTGTTCCATCTTCCAGGGACCGTACACCGCACGAACGCGCCACCGGCTCCCGCCCAGTAGCACCCAGGCTACTCTCCCCGGTCTCGTTGAAAACCTGACATCCATCGAAGGTTGCCAGCCCCTCGACCAACAGCGATAGAGCTGTATGGTTACGGATGCAGGGGGTAGGGCGCGGTTCTGCGGTTGCTGAGGCGGTCGTCGGATGCTGAGGAGGTTGGCGGATGGTAAAGAGGTCTTCGGCTGGCGAGCAGTGCGCTGGGATCGCCCGCGCCGCTCTCACCTCACTGCGCGCTCGTCGATCCCGCAACCCTGGCACACAGAGCCGGCTCCCGCGAAAGAAACACGGCTCTACACCACGCCGGCGTCGACCGGATAACCGCCCACCGACCGCGCCAGCCCCAGTACCACTCCCGTCCGAAGTGCAGCCGAGGGTGGTCAGCCCAGGTGCGCTTCTCTGCTGCCCACGCCCACTCGAACTACGCCCAACCGCAGTGCTCCTCCGCCGCTGTCCAGCACCCGTAGGCCCGCGCCAGAACCCCCGTCCCAGGCGCGCCACGTCGACGCCCGCAGCGGCTCTGCGCTTGCTCACAGCACTGCGAGTTGGTGACCACCACGACAGGGACGACGCCGCGACGCCGCATCTTATCAGGGTGTTTGAGATGCTAGATATCGTCGTGAGGATTCCGACGGATGGGCACACGGAGGGCGAGAACAGAGAGGGCTATGCACGTTGGTCGATCTTGTAGTTATTCGAGCGACGATTTTTGTTGTATGTTCGCCTGTGTTGCTCAATGTTTACTACATATGCATGATGACTACGGATACGAAACAGGCGGAAGTTGTCGATTCGAAGTTTTCCATTTTAGTCTTCCTACAAACGCCCGCTCGTAATTGGAGGGAGATATTAGAGCAGGAGCAAAAGCAAACAACACTATCCTAAGCCTCAACGATATGCATGCCACTTCGAGGGGAGCGCTGCTCTGATCTCGGCAGTCTCGGGAGCGTATTCACAAGAGATAGATCCTCGTTATACCGAAGACCATCAGCCACCTCATCACTGCATGATCACAACTGCGAGAGAGGACCTTCGAGTTCCAACGGAATCTCGCCATCCACGCGGGGTCGGGCACATCACCGACCGCATGCATCATCGCATTCGCGCGTGGGACCAGATCAGAGACTCTACAAAACTCCTCTCTGCGCTTGTGTAGCATGCATGTCTGCTAATGGAGCAAGACGCCGAGAGAAAGAGAGAGAGAAGGAGAAAAAACAGGAACCAGAACACAAAAAAACAATAGAGAACAGCAGCGATGTGCTTCGGCCCTCACTACACCCCATCATTCACGCCAACATACAGCAAAGTCCAAGAGAGGGCATTATGCCTGCAGCG
Organism: Pholiota molesta; assembly: GCA_014925825.1. NCBI lineage: Eukaryota > Fungi > Basidiomycota > Agaricomycetes > Agaricales > Strophariaceae > Pholiota > Pholiota molesta. The sequence goes on from JACGCK010000231.1 coordinate 47,813, forward strand.
GGTGTAGATCTCCCATCGACGGCGGGCTAGGACCATCGCCAGCCACACACAGTCGGCGCAGTCAAGCAATGCCGTACATGCGAGACGCGAAGGGCAGATCAAGTCCTGTACTGTGCATGCCCTCTCTAGGCTCGCGATGTACCCGCAATAACGGAGCAAGTCTGAATGAATATGAATGGGCAGGGCAAAGGAGAATGAGTGTGGATGGAGAGTTGGGTACGTGGTACCGTCGTTCCGTGCCCCATCAGAGAGGATCATATTGTCTTGAGACATAAGCCCAGCAGCAGACGCATGACCGACAGCGATCGCGTCGTGCACTGCATGGCTGATTCGGCGACGACCCTCTCTACGGAGACATCGCGATTCGAACGATGCCGCGGTCTGGAAGTTGGGAATCGCGCGGCAGCCTATGACAGCGATGCAAGGCACACGAACCACCGCACTGCGAAGACGGACACGGCATGGCTGTCGCAATGGCCAACCATAGCTGCAATAACGGAGCAGGGCGGAATGAACGGGCAGCGGAAACGGAAAAGGAGGGAAGAGAGCGGGGCACGCACCGCTGTTTCCGTGCTCCGCAAGAGATGTCCATTCCGTATTTTCCAGCCCAGCAACAGGCGCATGATCCGTTCGTCCTCTCCAACGTCGTGTATTGATGCCCTCCCTGCGCTCAGTCTTTCAAACGGATAGACATGATAAAATTGGGATCTTTATTGCTCGTGGTAAGGAGGAGGAGAATACACGAACAGAAATAATAAAATACGGACCTTTCTTGCTCGTGGTACGGAGGAGGAGCAACCAAGGTTGACCGTCGACGCGAAGATTTTCTGTCTATCGCGGTCATGTGACTCTAATCTAAATCCCATCGATTGTTTATCTTCAGGTGTGATCTGGTCGCGCGGACGCGTGTCTTGTCTGTCGTAAATTAGGGGCGAAAGCTCCAGCCTTACACGAGGCTGCCTACGACGACGACGAGATAGCCGCGAGGAACGCTGCGCCTGTGACCCGCGAGCATACATCTACATCCAGGCGCGGCGTCAAGCACTCAGTGTTGGGCAATCGCACCTTGTACACCAGTCGCCCCGCGGGCACACGCGGTGCGCACGCTGCGGACGACGGGACGGCGCCGCTGTCCAACACTGAGTACCGCATCTGCGCACGCCGCATGCATCGCGAGATAACAAGGGGTAAGTAATGACAGCACACCTGAATCGATCGCCCACTATCAGAGCGCCGCCGCCCATCCACCTGCGCGCCCCTATCGTACAGCGTCGACGAATAGGGATGGATCCTCGGTCGAGCCATGGCAAGAGACCGCTCGCCCAGCTAGACCTGTCAGTGTTAGTTGAGGACCAAAAACCTAGTACGCACATCCACTGGGGAACCATGCCTGATCGATTGTAGCCTGATCGAAGTGGTCTTGGTGGGGGTTGCAATGCGTGGCTGAGTTCCGAACACGCTGACGACAGAGATGAGGGCAGAAGGAACCATCCATATGCAGAATAGCGCAGCACTCACCTGTCCCCTATGGATGTTGCTGGCAAAGCCCACACATAGCGTAGCATCACTCATAGCCTCGAAATGAACCAAAAGATCAATAGCCCTATACCTGCGCCTCTTACTCCATAGTGTCGCAAAGGGCAAGTCAACAAGAGAAAGTGCAACAGACAGAGAGGGAAAGAAAGAGAAGAAAAAAAAAATGTGAAAAAGCAGCGAAATTCCCGCACCATAGCCCAATATCCCCCCAACGCACAACAAATCTAAGAAAGGGCATCGCACTGCACGGATCTAAATCTTGCCATCGACGCCGGGCTAGGACCACCCGCCTGCCGCAGACATCGGCGCAGTCAAGCAATGAAGTACATGCAAGACACAAAAAGGCGTAGATCAATAATGACTGTGCCACGCATGCCCTCTCTGTCTCTGGGCTGGCGCACACAGGCAATAACGGAGCAAGGCGGAATGACTGGCGGAAACGAAAACGGAGCATGAAGGGCACTGTTGAAGTATGTACTACATCATCTCTCGTCTCCACCACAGTTCCTATTCGCGTATACTATTTATCTTTCTCCTTTCGTCGTGACCATTTCCATTTCCAGCTTACCCGCTATTCCACTCGTTATTTCATATCTACATACCACAGCACCACTGTCCACATGAACGAACGTGCTATCACGTTCGTTCCGTTACCCTCCGTACTATATAAACCTACAGGCCCACAACGGCGCACCTCATCTGTCAAACGCACTCGTGTCTGACACCTGAGGTGTGCCATATTCCCTACTGTACTTCGTTCGTATTGCTGATTACCGTACTTTAGTATTTCTACGCATTTCAGGTAGTTAGCGTCTTATACAATCATCTGTCAAACGCACTCGTGTCTGACACCTGAGTATTTCTACGCATTTCAGGTTATGGGCCCCGTCCTCTTCTGAATCTAGAACAGACACGAATACGGCAGATCAAACGAACATACTACACAACCCACTCACTCAACTGACGATGACCTCGCAAACACACACACCCCCTATTTTACCGGACGCACAGAAGTTCGATGGGATGAATTGGCACTCATGGAGCCGCTGGATCTTAACCACTGCCAGGATCCGCAGTGTCGAGAAGTATCTTACAGGTGCCATTCCTAAACCCACCGAGCCTACTAGCCCTACACCAACCGTGACGGCTACGCCAGAAAATTCACCCCTACCCCCTGAGCCTACTCCATGGCATTCCTTGAACCCATCGCTAGACGAGTGGATTGTCCGTGATGCTTGGGCAACCGGCTTGCTTCTGTACAACTGTACGAACCCGGTTGGACTGGGTATGGTCTCTGACAAAACCGCCGCAGAAGCCTGGACGTCGCTGAAGAACTTGTACGGTGCTCAGTCAACACTGTTCGCTGTCAATGCTCAACGCGAACTCCGGAACACTATGCTTACGGATGGTGGAGACCTCACTGCGCACATAGCTGACCTACGCACTAAATGGTCGGCTGCGAACGACGTTGGAGCCAATATTACGGACAAGGACTTCATTGTTATCATACTTGCATCACTTCCATCCTCCTGGGACATGATTGTCGCCACACTCTACGACGTTCCCACCTCTATCGAACTCATTTCGAAGTTGAATTTCCATTGGGGAAGGGTCGGCAGCAGAAATACGTCCACAGCCAAAGGAGGGATCACGGCACTCGCCGCGAACACAAAGAACTCGTCGAAGTCGAATCTCCTGTGCGTGAACCCAAAGTGTGGCCGTCGAGGGCATCTTATCGCTGATTGCTACTGGGAGGGCGGTGGAAAGGAGGGCCAGTTTCCCCCTCACTTCCGCAAGAAACCTACCCTCAATGGTACACCCAGTACTCAGACGTCCACAACCACAGCCGCTACTGCCACAGTCGCACTCGCCGATACCACCCGAGCGCCACTGGATCCGAGAGAGTGTACACCATACTCATGGTGGACACAAGCGAACAAGTCACCGTGTCCGACGCTGCGTTCCTCACTGTACCAAACCCATCTGACCCGAATCTCACGTACATTGACTCGGGCGCCAGTGACCACTGCTTCATCAACCGTACGGATTTTGGGGTCGATTATACTGCTTTTGACGTGCCGCGAGTGGGACAATCTGCGAGCAAGGGTGCCAAGTTCCGTATCCTTGGACAAGGTTCAGTCACGAAGATCGTTGAATCGCGCGAAGGACGTACCACACTGAAATTTAATTCAGTTCTCCACACTCCTGACCTCACCGCCAACCTTATTTCCGTCGGCCGTTTCGACATAGCAGGCTTCTCCGTCACATTTGGGAATGGCCGCGCCACATTCGTCGATCCAGCTGGAACGAGCTTCATGTCAGGAGATCGTGCAGGCTCGATGTACGAACTAGCTCTCACAGATCCAGTCCACATAATGACGGCCAAGTCCCACGAGAAACCAGCCGACTTAGAGATTTGGCACCGTCGCTTCGGGCATGCGAGCGTGTCAGCGATTCGTGCGCTCGCAAAGCAGGACTTACTGGCAGGCCTCCAGGTTGTCGGTGACATCGATGCGAAGGGATCTTGTGAAGACTGCATCTACGGCAAACATACCGCACGCCCATACGACGAGATCTTCGAGAAGGAAACAGAGGTCAATGAACGTGCACACATAGACATCTTCGTAATGACCAACACACCTTCTTTCGGCGGCGCTGTCTACATGATGCTCTGCATGGACGGTGCTTCATCTGTTAAACACGGTTATTTCCTCACTCACAAGTCCGCGGACGTCACACTACAAGCGCTAAAGGATTACGTCGCGGAAGCCGAGACGCAGACTGGCAAGAAACTCAAACGTATCCGTGTTGACATGGGGAAGGAGTGGCGCAATGAGAAGTGGGACGATTTCCTGCGCGAGAAGGGGATTGTGATGGAATCGGGCGCACCTTATGCCCATGGCCAAAACGGCGCAGCTGAACGAGGAATTCGGACGATTGTCGAACGCGTCCGCTGCATGCTTGCAGATTCCGGTCTTCCCAAACCTCTGTGGGCTGAAGCCGCTGCCACTGCTATATACCTCGACAACTTCATTCCCTCCGCCCGCCGGCCTGGTGTCGTACCATGGGAGATGTGGACGGGGAAAAAGCAAGACGTCTCACACCTTCGACCGTTCGGTTGCGCGGCATATGCCAAGGTCGCGCCCGAAATAGAACAGTCGAAGCTGCTTCCTCGATCAATCAAGTACGTCATGATCGGTTATTTCGGGCGCAGCGCTTACAAGCTGTATGATGCCGCGACGCGTTCTATAATTAAATGCCGCGATGTCATTTTCGAGGAAGGAGAAGGCCATAGGACGCTCACGACAGACCTCGACGACGTTCTCGTTGCGGATGGCCCAGACATACAGGCAGCCAACCCAACATCCAACACGGGCGTAATCCGCCCCAGTACGCAGAACGTCGTAGCAGCGCGACCGCGTGTGACCGATCCACCCCTACATCCCGCGCTGTCAGAACCTTCTCAGCTTCCTTCCACCGTTCCCACTGCGCAGCCTGCGCCTGGGAATACCAATCCCTTGGTGCTTCCAAATCTCCCATCCGCCCCACCACGACGTTCGCCTCGCTTTGCAAAACCATCCACCAACCTCGAGGCGTCGCGCGAATACTCTGGACGCGAGGCGGCCGCAGAAAGCGGGGGGAAGCTTGGGCGCAAACAGTCCGCGTACTTTCTGCGACCGCGGATGCCAACGAACTCCTCATCGACGAACCTGGATCTCACGCACCCAACTACGACTCTGCCGCGCCGAGCGGGAGCATCCTCGACCTCAATGCCGACCTTGATGCTCACCTCGCCTTTATGTCAACCCAGCATGACTCATACATTCCACGGAACTACAAGGAGGCGATGGCAAGAGCGGAGATTTGGCAACCCGCGATGGACACAGAACTGGGCATCCTGCTGGAACGCGAGGTTTTCAAGTGGGTTGAAGCTCCACCCGACGCGCACATTATCGACTGCAAGTGGGTCTTCGCGAATAAATACAACGCGACGGGCAACATCACCAAACGCAAGGCACGCCTCGTCGTCCGAGGCTTCAATCAAATTCCCGGCCTCGAATTCGACGAGACTTACGCCTCCGTCGTGCGTATGGAGTCGTTCCGTATGTGCATAGCCATTGCCGCCTCCCTCGATTACTCGATCTGGGGGAGGGACATCGTCGCCGCGTATCTATACGCCAGTACACGCTTTACCACTTATGTTCGACCTCCTCCCGGCGCTGTTAAACCATCCTGGCTGGACCCAACGAAGACTTATGTCTGGGTACTTGACAAGTCCCTATATGGTACGATGGACGCTGGCCACAACTTCCAGCATGAAGTCGTTGGGTCCTTCGAAAGTTTGGGTTACTATCGCTCACTTGCCGACCCATGTATCCACTCGCGCATCTCTGACAATGATGGCACCCACACCATCACAAGCACATACACCGACGATATATTCGGCCTATCATCCACCCCCACTGGTGCACGCGCCGCATCCCAGGAACTCGACACCTGCTTCGATACAAAGGATTTGGGGGAGCCGACCTACATTCTTGGCATCGAGATCAAGCGCGATGCAGCAGCCGGCACCATTACCATCTCGCAACGATCTTTCTTCGAACGGATGCTGGAGGACTTCGGGATGGCTGATTGCAACCCCAAACCTACTCCCCTCCCAGCCGGCATTATATTGAGCGAGAAGGACTGCCCAACCACCGACGAGGATCGCCGATACATGGCTGACAAGCCCTATCGTGAACTCCTAGGCAAATTGAACTGGGGCGCCGGTGGCACCAGATCAGACATCATTTACGGTACTGGTGTTCTCTCGCGCTTCCAATCCAATCCCGGACCTGCTCACTGGAAGGCCATGCTCCACATGGTAGCGTATATTAAGGGTACACTCGACTATTCCATCACGTACTATCGCGGCGCCTCCATCAACCCTACGACCTACGTGGACGCCAGCTACGCCGACGACTACGACACAAGACGTTCGACTGCCGGATACGGCGTCTGGATGGCAGGTGGCCTGGTGTCCTGGAGCTCAAAGCGTCAACCTACAGTCGCCTTATCCACCACTGAGGCTGAGTACATGTCAATGACTCGCACTGTGCAACAGGTCACTTGGATGTACGCGTTTCTGGACGAGGTCGGCTTACCGCAAGAGCATCCCTTCTCGATTTACGGCGACAATGCTCCGGCAATCGCTCTCACAAGGAACACGAAGGGACACGCTCGCGCCAAGCACATTGACGTGCGATACCACTACATTCGCGAAGCCGTGAGCCAAGGCCGCGCTCTCATCGAGCATGTCCCGTCCGAGAAGAACCTCGCCGACATTTTCACCAAATCTCTCCCTCGCACCGTTCACCAGCGCTTATGCCAGGAGATTGGCCTGACTGCATAGACTCGACGATCGATGTCGTCCGGGGGAGTGTTGAAGTATGTACTACATCATCTCTCGTCTCCACCACAGTTCCTATTCGCGTATACTATTTATCTTTCTCCTTTCGTCGTGACCATTTCCATTTCCAGCTTACCCGCTATTCCACTCGTTATTTCATATCTACATACCACAGCACCACTGTCCACATGAACGAACGTGCTATCACGTTCGTTCCGTTACCCTCCGTACTATATAAACCTACAGGCCCACAACGGCGCACCTCATCTGTCAAACGCACTCGTGTCTGACACCTGAGGTGTGCCATATTCCCTACTGTACTTCGTTCGTATTGCTGATTACCGTACTTTAGTATTTCTACGCATTTCAGGTAGTTAGCGTCTTATACAATCATCTGTCAAACGCACTCGTGTCTGACACCTGAGTATTTCTACGCATTTCAGGCACACACATATCGGGTTCCGTGCTCCGTAAGAGAGGACCTTCCTGTTATTTCTTGAAGACAGCCCAGCAGCAGGCGCATGATCGGACAACGATCGCGGGGTGCAGTGCAGGGCTATTCTGGCAGTGATCCCCTCTATGGACCAACCATGAACGACGGCGCGGCGTAGACCCGCAGCACAACAGACGACGACGGCGGGACAAACATGATAAACATGGCTACGAGCGCCGCGCGGGCGCCGCGGGATACAGCAGCACGGCTATGGCATCATCGACTATATGGGCACGCACGTTCTGCGCTGGTCCAGGGTGGGCTCTGGGAAGGTGATCGGCCCAAGCGATGCCGGGGCTTTGCGTGCTGTATACATTGCGGTGCAGGGGTGGTGGGGGAACAACGATGACGAAGAGTCCGCACCTGGATGGCCGCCAGCTGCCCCGGGATGCAGGCCGTCGTCTCTTCATCTTCAGGCTTCTACTGACTGCTTGAGCATGGATACTGATGAAAGGTTCTGATGATTGACCAGTAAGTTCGTATGCATATGTGGGATGCCTGAAACTAACTCATTCAGGGCAGAGTTCAATCATCGCGCTATCGTTAAGGAATGGGTCGGTGATAGGTGTATCAGGACATGTAGATGTAGACTGGCGCTGCCAAAGGAAGATGCATGATATGCTAACTTGGCTTGAGTTCCACCAAGTGTGGATGGAGGATGATATGAGAGAATGATATGATAATATCAATATGACAAATAATCTGACATTGAATATATTATCAAGAGAAAATAGTATGTCACGAAAACCCAAAGCGGGTGTTCGTGTTGTGCCTGGGACTTTCGCGGGCTTTGCGAAAATTCGAAAATTCGGAGCTTTGAACCGAGCCCATAGACCGACCGATTTGGCGGAGGGCGTGTGTTCAGAAAGACATCCGCATTGGACCGGGCCGGGTCGATGATCCGGCGCGCAGGTGATCCAAAAATATATTCGGCATTCCAAATCCGGATTTCGAAAATGAAAGCCAAAAGCCCGAGAAAGTCCTGAGCGTCTGGACGAGCCGATTTGTGGCATGTGTATGCCGAGAACAAACCTGCTATACCAAACACTGAATAAGGGAGAAGGTGGGTGGGTCAAAAAATGAATAAGGATCTCAGAAAACAACCGATAAGGTTTTTTATGCGTCGGAACGGATTTCAGAAGACGAAGAAGAAAGATAAGCTTTCTTTCGTCGATATATTGAAAGGTTATCTAAGCTGATCCTTATATAATTGATCTTGGTTCCGACGCCTATCTTTAGCTTATCCTAAGATGAGCCCTACGGGCTCATCGCGGAATATGCTAACTTGGCTTGAGTTCCACCAAGTGTGGATGGAGGATGATATGAGAGAATGATATGATAATATCAATATGACAAATAATCTGACATTGAATATATTATCAAGAGAAAATAGTATGTCACAAAAACCCAAAGCGGGTGTTCGTGTTGTGCCTGGGACTTTCGCGGGCTTTGCGAAAATTCGAAAATTCGGAGCTTTGAACCGAGCCCATAGACCGACCGATTTGGCGGAGGGCGTGTGTTCAGAAAGACATCCGCATTGGACCGGGCCGAGTCGATGATCCGGCGCGCAGGTGATCCAAAAATATATTCGGCATTCCAAATCCGGATTTCGAAAATGAAAGCCAAAAGCCCGAGAAAGTCCTGAGCGTCTGGACGAGCCGATTTGTGGCATGTGTATGCCGAGAACAAACCTGCTATACCAACCAGAGTGAAACTCACAACTGGTAGGTTGGACGAGGCATACATATGTCCGAGTCCAGACTGGCACCCAACCCGAGTAGAGCTCTGGTTGAATTATATATCTCAATGTTAAATATCTCAAAGTTATACGTTGAATGTCGCAATCATCATTTGGCCAAATAATAAATGGTACAAGTGCAAGTGGAATAAGTATAGAATAATAAAGGTCCAAATGATGAATCTAAAGTTAAGCGTCCATCAAGTTATCTAATAAAGAAGGAGCTATATTGTGATTAATGCGAAAGCGTTCGAAAATACCAGCCAGTTCATCAATATGGGTTTTTTTGTATGCCTTGGATGTGCTCATAGGTAGGATCTCCTCCATACGGCGCCAGTATAGCAAGAAGGAAAGGGAAGTCCACCCGCCTGTAGCAGCAACGACCTCGGGAGGAACGCCGGCCAGTAACAATTCGTGGGCCAATGATGCCGATTTCCAGATGGAAGTGACGAAGTTTATGAATACGTGCTTGATCATGTTGCGATGAGCTCCGGATGGTAGACGATAGGCGAAGAGTCCAGCAGAAGATGGGATATCCGCGTTGACGTCCAGATGGTTACGCAGGGCTTGACAAGGACATAATGTGTCGTCGCGACCAGTAAGTATGACTGTGTGACGCCTGGCGTACTAGTCATCTGCAGCCCATCAACACGTTATCTTATCCTGGACATTGGACTTCTTGCATCAGTGATCACATGACTCTATTTACGTCTGTTACTCTTACAGCTTACTTGTACCGTAAATGCTCATGTATCACTTAACTATATACTATGAACTCCTGAACTCGCATCTCCGTTGCACCCTCTCTGAGAGCTCCCTCTACCCATGCCGGCTGGATACCCTGTAGCTATCCCCCTGCCCAGGGTCACACGGCCTCTCCGCGAAGAGTCGCAACGCTTATCGGTGTGGTGGGTTGACAGCCGCTGGCAGTCCCCCCTAACCAAACCTTCTACTTCAGCACCCCGAAGTCCCGCGAACCAGAGGCTTCACAATGGTGGGGGCACCGCGGAACTTCACCTCCGCGCTGAAGTTCTCCCTTTGATCGACGGACGCCTTCCTCGGATCGACTCGAAGACGATCAATCCCTAGGAATCCATACCGTCATCACCCTCCGAAGTACTCGTCGGTCGACACCGTTATGAAGACCCAGCGTGTGCGGTTGGGTAGCGTCCCGGAGACGAGACCTACTACACTCGCTGGATGTTGTTCCGAAGGCTAGGTTGATTCGTTCTGACGAATCCCTGCTAGCGGAACGACAATCTTCACCGGAAGTCCCGCTTACTACTACTCGTCGGTCGACACCGTTATGAAGACCCAGCGTGTGCGGTTGGGTAGCGTCCCGGAGACGAGACCTACTACACTCGCTGGATGTTGTTCCGAAGGCTAGGTTGATTCGTTCTGACGAATCCCTGCTAGCGGAACGACAATCTTCACCGGAAGTCCCGCCTACTCTACTCCTCCCTTCCTGATACGCTCGTCGGTCGACTATGGATCAGAGATCCGGTATTCAAGGTCGGGTAGCGTCCTTGTGACGAGACCTACTATGATCACCGGATTTCCCTTCGAAGGCTGGGTTGATTCGTGTAAACGTTTCCCGCTAGCGAATGGGAGTTTCCCTTCGAAGGCTGGGTTGATTCGTGTAAACGTGTCCCGCTAGCGAATGGGATATCTTTGCCAATGTCCCGCGTACCGTATCTAAATTTATACCCTTCCTATTCAGTCTATCTCCCTATGTTTTATTTCATCTTTCAACTATTCGAGCTATGCCCATCTGATAAGGAGATCATATATCTTCCTTCGAAATTCTTCGACCACTTCTGTTCAAGTTACGACCCTTCCCTCGACATGCCAGCAAAGGTCGCTAAAGTCTCCGATGCGACGGGAACTCCCCCCGCGCCAAAAGGGCCAAAGCTTAGAACTACGAGCAATTCTCGGCAGACCGCCGACTACGCCCCCGTCGGAACTACTCTACAGCCGACGCCCCGTCTTCCGTTCCCCGTTCGACTCACGCTTCGCCCAGGCATTCCAGACGTGCTTCTATGGAGGAAGTGGAGGACCCGGATAGTCCCAAGGGCCCGCCCAGAGCACCTTCTCCGGGTCGCCCTATTTTAGAACGATCCGACGCTCGTGACAGATCACCCGCTACTCCAATTCGCTCTGCGCGATCCATCGACGCAAGAGGAAGAAAGCAATATAAAGAACCCCGCTCGAATCCGGCCGTCGTGGCTCGTGGACCAACGAGTAAACCCGCTAGCGTGGCTGCCTCCCCTGGACCTGCCAAAGGTTCTCGGGTAGCGTCCGTTACGAAATCAGCTCAGGCTCCAAAGGGCTCGCTGACGGCTGATGTACCTCAGAGCGCTGTTTTTTTACAGTCTCCCACTCGTGCCTCGTCACGGTCGAATTCGCCTAGTCCCCGGTCCCCTACCGAGAAAAGGACGATGATGGAAGTCCCGAAGTCAATCTTTGACGGGATAACCGTCATGAATGGGATCGTGATATACGATGAACCACTCCAAGCTTCAGTCAGTAGACTGCATCCACCTTGGATCGAATTCTCGGAAGATGTCGACCCTCTCGACGCTTATGGAGGCGTAGACGGAATGTTGGAAGGTCGCCCTGCGGAAGAAGCGCTTTGGATCCGAGACATTTTAATTCGTTGGACCTATCCCGACCTCGACTGCAACTACGAAAACCTTCCTAACCTGGTCGAAACCGTTACCGCCACTAAGCTGACCGTAAACGACCTTATCGAATACAACAGCATTACGGGAACCAAATTCTACTCCTTCCATTCGAAACTTTTGGACTTAGGTTTGGCCCTTCAAGCTCTCACCCAGATACTCAGGGCGTTCACGGATTTCTTCTATGGCCACGATGCTTCCTCGTTCTATCCGGACAGAGACTTCAAACTCCTTCGTCTCTTAGCCTGGCACACGCAACCCGAAGAAATGGTCGCTACATACAAGGTTCTCCAAAGACGTTGCTCTTTAGCAGTAGTCCACGTCACGAAACATCTTAACAAAATTAAAAAGGTGTTTCTCCTTGACCGTGAAGAGGCTTTTTCAGTCTCTTCCTACAACTCGACGACTGGTTCGGAGCGAATACGAATCGATGATCTTTCTCCTCGATCTACACTGCGAACCTATCTTTCTAGAGACGATTTCGCTTCTGACTTCGTTGGAGAAGACACCGTCTTGCGAGCGAATGTCCTAAACAACATCGAATCTTCCAGTGAACTTTTCAAACCGACGCCCTATACTCATCGTTCTTACACTCCAGCTCTCAACCAATCTGCTGATGCAGTTAGTGAGCGATTGAAGTTCATCAACGAGAGGAGTACGAGGAGTAGACCCGAAGAACCCGATTCCATCAGTGGGTTCCTCGCTCAACGACAAGTCACTTTTGCACCCCCGACCCCGCATTTTGCCTCTACCTCTATCAGCAGCATAAATCGTCAGCACCCCGTTTCGTCTTTGCCCGGTGTAGGCACCGTACCCACCATAAAGATCGACACCTTCAACAACTCTGGGGGGCCTACTGCTGCCTGGGGGGGATCTACCTGGGGGGGACCATCTGTTCAGCCCACTAAAGGGATATTGCCAAACGTCTCCAATGCAGCTACTTTTCCGTCGACATCTAACTGGAGCTCTTATCAATTCTCGCACGACGCGAATTCCTCAAAGCCCAACGATCCTTCCCAACCACCGGGAAATGGCCCTCCTGATGGAGGACCGCCTAATCCAGGAGGATTTCATTATCCTGGGGGGGAAGCGGCGGCGGCGGCGGCGGAGGCGGCGGAGGCGGCAGCAGCGGCGGCGGTGGCGGAGGAAGTGGAGGAGGACCTCCCGGCGGAGGACCTCCTGGAGGAGGCCCGCCCAGTGGAGGACCCTCGGACAAAGGCGGTGGTCCGCCCAATGATCCTCCACCAAGCGGCCCACACTCAGGTCAACCTTCCCCTCTCTCTTTACCGCCCAACTTCTTCAACACTGGCTGGCAAATGCAAAACAAGATTAACCTCAGTAGCTTACCTGTCTGGAATGGCAACGGCGACACGATTATCGACTATGTCAGCGAAACCGCGGCTTTTGCTGCTATGAGTGACAACATGAATACCGAGATAGGCCAACTCGCCCCTTTAAGATGGACGGACCGAGCTAAGAAGTGGTGGGAATCTCTCACTTCCGAGAACCGCAAAATCTACGGACAAAACTGGAATCATCTGCTTTTCGCCATCCGAGCTCATTTTATGAATGAAAATTGGACTAGACTCCGTATGCAAGAGTTCGAAGAAATGAAATTCCGGCAAAAGAATCATTCGACGGAGCACCCTCTAGACTTCATTCAACGACGCATACGTTCTCATTCTTTCTTATTCCCTACGGACTCAGACGGACCGGCGGCTATCTCTCGAATTCTGCGCACTCAACCTACGGAATGGGGAACCTTGCTCAATGAATTAGTCACCCCCAACATGATGGAATTACAAGCAACTGCGGAACGCATGGAGCAAACTTTGGAAACGTCCTATCTACTTCACGAGAACCTACGACGAGCCTCCGACCCTAAAGCGTATACCACTCCATATCGTAATCGTTCATTCTCCCGCAAACGAAAGCCCTGAATGTAGAAACCAATGACTCAGAGGACTCTGCTTCCGAGGACGAGAAACAAAACGAAACTTCAACGAACAAGGAAGCTCACGCCGCCTCATCCTCGCGACCCAGAGGGAGTCGCGCCCCAGCCACTCCTCGTCCCGGTAGCAATTTTCCCGAGGGAAGGACCATTAATGGTTACGAGTTCAAACGAGACGACACCGTTTTGAGCACCAGACCTCCCAATGGATCCTGCTTCATTTGCACTAGTCCAAAACATGCTTATCGAGATTGCCCTCATCACGGAAGATTTTCCTTACTACGCGAAGCTCACGTCATTGAATTAGGCATTGACCCGGCTGAGGAGGACGCTTTAGACAGAGAAATGTTAGAATTTTTGATTCAATCGAATTCCTCTCCTGCCTATACGACGACTCGTCGTCCTCGCCTGACATAACCAAGGATGCTATGAATGCCGAAGTAGCCAGTGAAAGTGAATCCGGATCAGATTCAAACCTCCCTCCTCGAAACCGTAATGAGAGACGACGTGTGAAATTTGAACAAGAGAAAAGCGCCAACACTTCCTCACCATCGTTGATGATACCTCGTAAAGTCAGACGCAAATCTTCTCTCCGACGCACCAAGTCCCCAGTCGAGCAGCACTCTTCCACCAGCGCCACGAAGGACGGCAGTCCGCTCGTAATTCCTGCTAAGAAAAGCCGTGCGCTCCCAGAAGGACTAGGTTCTTTAGGGACCCAAGCTCTTAGGATTAAAGTTCGCGTCGCCTCCCTTCACAACCCTACTACCGAAGCTCGTCTCGATTCCGGCGCTGACATCACTTTGATTTCGGAGGACTTCTATAACTCTTTGACCGACGTGCCGGAATTAAAAGAAGGCCTCCGGATGAAACTCTACCATCTAACGGGTCATGCAAAGGTCCTAGGCTACACTCGCACCACACTTTTTGCTCCAGCTACCGATAATACCATCGTGAGCTTCGAAATGGAAGCCTACGTAGTACGAGGAATGAGGGTACCTATACTCATTGGCGAAGACTTTCAGACAACCTACGAAATCGGCTTGACAAGACACGCTTCAGGCAAGTCTGAAGTCCTGGTTGGCCGCAACACACCGAAAGTCATCGAGGCCTCCTCAGCCATAGCGTGGACTTAGGCTTCGAAATTCGCCAAGCTTTTCCACCCAATCCTTCGTTCGCTCAAAAGCAATTCGTCGTGGCAAAGCCAAGCATCCTCCGGCGAACACTGACATCCCGGTTGTTGCAGCGGAGGACGTAGCTATAGCCGCGGGCAGCGTACATAATATCCGCATCGACGCCCCTTCGACGGGCGGAAGGATTGGATAGTCGAGAAATTACTCATTGCCACGGACACTAATGACATCCTGGCCGCTCCTACCACATGGATCAACTCTGACCACCCCTACGTTCCCATGGCTAACCCAAGTACCCGACCATGGTATATCCGTAAGGGCGACGTTGTCGGTCACCTAATCGACCCCGACTCCTTAGACCGCCCAACGGCAGAAACTGGGAAAAGATGGCGGCAGCGGCCGAAGCTTTTCGAACGATCATAACTGGTACCTTACGGGAACAAGACCTAGCAGCAGCAACTACCGCCCCTGCGCCCAACGATGACCGACTGAAAGACGATGAAAACTGGGGCCCGAAAACCACAGCGATAGGCCCAGACGATTCCTTAGGCGATGTCGCGGAACTAGTTAATCTTGGCCCCGACATCCCTCCAGAAATATTACCTCGTCTCGCTGCGGTTCTTCGGAAGAACGAAGACGCATTCGGCACTAATGGTCGACTAGGTCAGGTCGCCGCTCGTGTAGAGGTCCCTCTTAAACCGGGTACTCAGCCCATTTCAGTTCCAATGTATGGTGCTTCCCCGGCAAAGCGCGAGATAATCGACAACCAAGTCAACGCGTGGTTTGAAGCAGGGGTCATCGAGCCCTCCACCAGTCCTTGGGCCTTTCCCGTCGTCGTCGTCTACCGTAATGGTAAACCCCGTCTAGTAGTTGACTACCGGAAGCTTAATGCGCAAACCATCCCGGACGAATTCCCTATTCCTCGACAGAATGAAATCATCCAGGCTTTGTCAGGTTCACAAGTGCTATCCTCATTCGACGCTCTTGCAGGATTTACTCAACTAGAAATGGCAGAGTCAGACAAAGAGAAGACCGCCTTCCGGTGTCATTTGGGTTTATGGCAATTCAAACGAATGCCTTTCGGCCTCCGTAACGGTCCCTCCATCTTCCAACGAATAATGCAAGGCGTTTTAGCACCCTATCTTTGGCTTTTCACCCTTGTATATATCGACGATATAGTTGTTTTCAGCCGAAATTGGGACGAACACTTAGTACACCTCGACAAAGTCCTAGGCGCTATTGCGAAAGCAGGAATCACCCTATCACCCTCTAAATGCTTCGTGGGCTTCTCCTCCATCCTCCTCCTCGGTCAGAAAGTTTCCCGACTCGGACTATCAACACACGCGGAAAAAGTCGCAGCCAATTCTCGATCTCGATCGACCTCACTCCACTAACGAACTACAAAAATTTCTGGGCATGGTCGTTTACTTTTCTCAATATATTCCATCATATTCCTTTATTGCTTCCCCTTTATTTTCACTTTTGCGCAAAGGGGTTAAATGGCATTGGAATCCCGAGCACGAATTCGCCTGGCAGCAAGCCAAAAACGCCTTGGCAGCCGCCCCTGTGCTAGGACATCCAATCCCCAACACCCCTTATCGTCTCTACACCGACGCATCCGACATCGCCCTAGGCGCCAGTCTACAGCAAATCCAACCCATACGAGTCGGCGATCTGAAAGGTACCCCTGTTTATGACCGACTGCTTAAAGCATGGGAAGCCAAGGGACCCATCCCATCACTATTCTCTTCCTTGCTGCGAGAAATCAACGAAAAAGCGAAACCGGACACTTGGGCAGACACCTTCGAGGACACCATCGTGCATGTCGAGCGCGTCATCGCTTACTGGAGCCGGACCTTAAAGCCTGCTGAACAGAACTACAGCGCCACAGAACGCGAGGCTCTCGGTGCCAAGGAAGCCCTCGTCCGGTTCCAGCCATTCATTGAAGGCGAACAGATAATTCTGATCACGGACCACGCCGCCCTGCAATGGGCCCGAGTTTACGAAAACGCCAATAGGAGATTAGCGGCGTGGGGGCAGTATTCGCAGCCTTCCCAGGCCTACGAATAACTCATCGTCCTGGCCGTGTACACTCAAACGTAGACCCGCTATCCAGACTACCAAGAATTCCGCCGCACAATTCACCTATACGTGACGACCTAGAAGCGATTACTCAAGATGAAACGAAACGAAATATCGCCCAACTAGCGGAAGACAAGTCATCACACACGCCAGCTCCTAAAGCCGCCTTTTGTGTGAGTTGGTGGGAGGAGGTTATACAGAAGGAAGCCCTCCCCGTCCTCACAAGACGGCAATCCGCTTTGGCCAAAACGAATGAGCCCTCGGACGAGTCAAGCGACTCGGACAAGGCACCGGAGATCAAACCAGCCAACAAACCCCCTCACACAGCGAATGAATCGAAGGAGACGTCAGGAACTTCTCCCATCGACGATCTCCCTTTCCCGGATAATGATCATTGGACGTATCCTGCAGACTTCGTGAAACCACTAGAGCCTCCCGAAGACGACTGGGAACGAAAATCCCATTTGCTCATATCATGGGACGAGTCCTTGAGAAGAGATTCGAACAAGGATACAAGTCGGACGCTTTCTTCAAAAGGAAATATTTGGATGAGATATCTAGTCCCAACACCGTCGTTACCCCATCGCATTTTAGCAAAGCAAGCAATGGACTACTCTACTTCCTTGATGCTGAATGGAAAACTCATCTTTGTGTTCCTAAATCCATGATCAACTACGTGCTCGAATGGATCCACGATTCTCCTATGGAAAGCGCTCATGAGGGATTTAAAAGATTCAACGCTCGAATTCAGGAACTATTCTTTTGGCCAAACATGCTCAGAGACACCCACCTCTTTTGCGAAACTTGTGACATCTGTCAGAAGATAAAAACCGATCACCGCAAGAAAATGGGAGCTCTTCGTCCCGCATATCCCCTCGTCCCTTTGCCACCGTTTCCTTGGACCTTATTACTGGATTACCCCCATCCGGAGAAGACAAATTCACCGCTATTCTCGTCATAGTGGATAATTAACAAAATACGCTATAATCATCCCGACGCACAATGAATTAGATAGAGAAGGCTTCGCCAAACTATTCGTGGAAAGAGTAGCCAATATCTATGGTCTTCCTTCCAGGATCATAACCGACAGAGACAAGCGGTGGGCCACCGACTTCTGGAAATCCATCATCGCTAATTACGGAGGAAAAATGACTATGTCCTCATCTCATCACCCTCAAACGGATGGGCAGACCGAAATCCTCAACGCTACCATCGAACAGATGCTTAGGGCTTACGTTGCGAAAGATCGCAAAAGCTGGTCGGATTGGCTTAGCGTGCTGACCTTCGCTTACAACTCCTCAATTCACTCGTCGACGACCCATTCCCCAACCTTCTCCTGATGGGCTATGAACCGCGCCTAACGTCCAGTATCCTTTCTTCGGAAATGAATCTCGATGCTCGACCCTTCCTACCAAGTCAGAAAGCAGAAGACTTCATCGCTACCATCGAGGAGAAACGTCAAACAGCCAAAGACGCCTTAGCATTAGCTCAAGAAAGACAAGCCAAAGCTTACAACAAAGGCAGAAGACCAGTGGACAACATCAACGTCGGCGACCTCGTCCTCGTCAACCCTCATACTTACGATTGGTTGAAACCGAAGGAACTGGAAAGAAACTCGTCCAACGCACCATCGGCCCTTTGAAGTGTTGGAAAAAATCAGCCCCGTCGTCTATCGCCTAAGATTACCTGACACCTATCCGATGCATCCTGTGTTCAACATCGCTCACCTCAAAAAGTATCATGAGTCACCCAAGGAATTCGGGCAACGCAGCTCCCTTCCCCCGACTCGCGATTTTCTCGCCTCGCCAGAGTACGAAGTGGAAGCTATTCTAGGACATCGATTGACCAGCAATAAATCTGGAAACAGGCGACAATTCCTTATACGATGGGCTGGATACGGACCCGCCGACGATTCATGGATCTCAGAATACGATCTTCGAAACGCACCTGAGCTCAAGCGCGATTACCTCAAGCTTCATAATCTGTAGTTGACCTTGTTCCCCCTGCGCAAATTTTTACCATTACTTTTTTTTGTAACCTTATTATTACATTATGCATTTCTCTATCACTGGCTTTGTACACGCGCTCGCTCTAGAGTAGATAAAACGATATTTTTACGACTATTCCTATTAGTGTTGAGTTACTATGTTCGGTCACGTCACGTGGCCTTTCGTTGATATCAGATTGGCCAAACTCGGCCTTTCTTCTTCATTCCTTCATCTTCAACGAAGTCGCTTGCTGCCGCGTACGCGACGTCAGTTACGGAGTTGAACGAGATCTCGAATAGCTCAAGCTTGGCTGCAGCTCTGCGGAGTAGCGTCAGTGTTGTGCGGAGTACAGATCTCTTATCCATTTCTTTGTCCTTCCCTCCAAGATGGATGCCGACATGCATGAGCGCAGTCGCGAATTCACCTTCCTCACTCCCCGCTGCATTCAATCGCAGGCTACCTCGATCTCCCCGCCGTCTTTGCCGCATGAAGTTCTACTTCCCAAGTTCTCCGTGATCGCGTCTCGTTCGTTGGTGGGTCAACAAACGCTGGAGCTATGGTCTCCCAACTCGTCTCTCACGCGTTCTACCCCGGGCTTCG
>JACGCK010000232.1:0-65061 GCA_014925825.1 Pholiota molesta
TTATAACCCGTATACAGAAAGCCGCAGATGGTACTGGACCATGAGAGAACACAGGCCCCCAGAACCAGTGTGGTAAAAACAGGATTGTTGCGAACGGAGAGCAGCTGGACAAAACCCATCACGGATCTAGAGAAGAGGAACGCGGGTAAGATTTTTAAGTCCTTGGGACAGCAAGCATGGAAACCTACGCGAGACTCCTCCGTACGACAGCCCGAGACATGCGCTCCAGATAAGAGCTATGCGCTCGAGGATTTCTTCATCCCAGTAGGGATTGATTGGTAGAGATGGTAAGGCACAGCCTCGTTCAGCTCTATTCTCTGCCGCATTTGCGGGGTTATAGCGAACAGGGAATAATAAAACTTGGTGATACCGAGTGTTGGGAGAAGGCATAAGAAAGAAATGATGAGATCGATGTATAGCAAAAAGCGAGCGGGTTGGTCACTGAAAAGATTATGTTCATGTACGAAGGTAAATTTTTTATACGCGTTGACCAACTTACGGCGATAAATAATCAGGATGAAGAAGATGGGCTTGATGCGGCAGCGGAGCCACTGCGGCCTGCAGATTTTCTGATAGGATCGCCGTTTTGCCACAATCAGAGTTGAAAGAGGAATAGACCAATGCAAAAACATACCGAGGTCCAACCGCTCGCAACGGGGCATTGATAATAAGTTATTCGATGAGGCTGAGCATCATGACGGAAATTTGAGACGACGGTTTTAGAAAAACTGGAGGAAGGTTGCAAGATATTCAGCAGAAGAGGGATAGAAAGAATTCATTAATAAGAAGTAAGAAAGAAGAAGGAAGAAGGAAAGATGTAAAAAAAATCAAATAGTGGAAGGTAGGGTGGAGTGGAGGGTCGGGCTGTAATCCATTGACCTGTATTCCTTTACAATACTTCACCTTGGTTTATAACCTTCCAGCAGGCTCAAAAACGCCGTTTGAAAATCGTCATATCAAAAAAACCAGCTGCAAGCCTCGTGTGTATTTGGTTTCTCCAGTCAGGCAGCCTCGTGTACTCTCGCGCGGAGAGTGCGCAAACGCAAATACGGGCGCTTAAAGTTCCCCGGGACCCATTTCTATACGATCATGATCATGATCGAATTGGCCTGGGGAAATGGGGTCCGCGTAGAAATTAAGTAGTCCCCACCCGCGGTCATTTGCTATCCGCCGACGAATTTCCATAGCTGCACGAGAAGCTTAGCGCTAGCTAACAAACGCTCTATCACCGGAGTAGTCGGTCTCTGACTGAGTCTGACACGTCTGCGGATTCAAAACGGGAGGACTGGGCGCGCGCACACCATCCGTTCATCAATCACTGACCCCGGGTTTATTTAAGGAAATCTAGATATCTCAGCAGCACGTTTGCTCATGGCTAGTTGGAGTGTGCATGTGTTTCCAAAACAGGTGTGCACGCCTATACAGGCTGCTGCGTTCAACAGCTGCAAATCCCTCGACCTTAAAATAAGAACATCAACTTCTGCACAATGGAATTAATTTCCGAAAACCTGCCGTTTCCGTAGTGATTCGAAAGCGGACAAAATATCCTATGCAGAAGGTGAAAGAAGCCCTGGCTACTTTCCTCCTTCAAAATCCAAAAAACCTGAGGCTATGTAATAGTAGTAGGATTTATCCTGTCAACGATATTAATGACTGTTCTATCAATACACACCGCAGTAAGGCTGCCTTGTTTTACAAAAATAGCACATAAAGTGGCGCTGTATCAGCAGCGCCCAACAACGCCAGCACACATTCTCGCCTTCAATCCATCCTCGCGGTGAGCGGCCACCCTCATACTGTATAACCACATTAAACGTCCATTCTCGAATGTTCTACTATACCTAACCACATGCAAGAATACACCATAGCCAGCCACCGAGCGCGCGAAACGAGGTATCCGAGCAGCCTCTTTAATGCCCTTGGCTGTAGTGGAACTGGAACCCGCCTCCAGGGGCGCCCCCGAACGGGAACCCCCGCGCCCCGCCCTGCTGCTGCTGCTGGAAGAACTGCGCGAAGGGGTGCTGGCCGTTGGCGAAGGGGTGCTGGCCGTTGGCGAAGGGGTGCCCGCCCTGCTGGGCCATCGGGTCCATGGGGTCCTCGCCGTTGTCGAAGCGCTGCCGCAGCTCCGGGTTGGAGAGCACCTCGTACGCCTCGTTGAGCAGTGCCATCTTCGCCTCGGAGCCGCCCTTGTCCGGGTGTGCGATCTTCGCGGCTTTGCGGCTGCAAATAAGGGTGGGGGGTCAGAGGACGAGTGGAGGCGGTGAGGGAGTTTCGGGGATGACGTACAATGCTTTCTTAATCGTCTTCTGATCTGCATCTCGAGAGACACCGATGATCTTGTAGTAATCCTTCTGTTTGCTTTGTTTCAGCAGTTTTTGGGCCTTCTGCAGACGTGCGTGGATCTAACAGAAATAAATGGTCAGTAAACATGGGTGCGACGATGACATGGTGTCCCCTTACATCCCGGTCAGACCGCCCACTGGCTTCAAATGCACGCTCAAGGACGCGCACGGCATCCTCCCATTCTTCCTTGCCAAGCAGAGCTTCACCGCGGCCGACGAGCCCGTCCACGTCCTCGTTGCAGCCGTCAAGCGTCAGCAGCTCGTCGCACCACCGCTCCATCTGCGCCTTATATTCCGCTGACGACTTCGCGATATCGGCGAGGCGGGTGTACGATTTACACAGCGCACGCACGAGCTTCTGGCGCTGCGGTGAGACCTTGGTGGCGAGGGGGAGATGGATCCTGGGCTGCTTGGCCTTCTTCGTGGCTGTCGGCTCTGGTGCTGGCATACTCGCCTGCAGGAGCGTTGGGGGAACGAGGGGGAGCACTTCGGTTTCCTGGCCCACGTTGTCGAGTAACGCTTGTTCATATCGTCGCCAGAGCTCGCCGTTCTTCCCGCCAGATGGTGAAAGAAGTAGTTTTAGGACACCTTTCCAATCTTCTTTGGCTAATAGCTCATCGAGTTGTGCGAAGGATTTGTCAAAATTCTTCAGCATCCGCCGTTCGCTCAGACATTGTTTCGAGTCGGGGTCGTAGTGGAGGCATTGTTTAAGGGTATTTAGAGGTGCCGGAGATGGTGGGAGGAGGAAATACGATATCCGGAATATCCGGATGAGCAGTTGCGTTGATGGTGGCAGCAGGTGCGACAGACGGCTGGGAGGAATCAGCTCAAACGCCATACAACAAAAACAAATGGATCGACGTACGTTAGATCTCCAACACTGCTCTCGATGTCCCCCGCCGCGAGCGAGCACTCCGCGCGCCATGTTCGCAGCAGCACCGAGTGGCTGGCAATGCGCAGCGCCTGGCTCGAGCTCTCCACACACGCATTCCACAGCTCGGCGCTGCGCTCCTTCTCCGCCTTCTTCATCAGGCTCTCGCCCTCCTTGATCTCCGCCTCGAGCTCCTGCGCGTCTTTGTCGCGGCCCTTGGCCTTGATGTAGGACGCAAGCGAGGCGTGGGCGAGCGAGAAATGCCCGTCTCGGGAGTAAATTCGGGCTTTCATGAGGTGTGCATTATCGAACGTGTTCGAGGTGAGTGAGAGCACTTTGTCAAAGTCCTCGAGCGCTGCATTGTGCCGTTGTAGTGAATAATAGGCTGTGGCACGCTTGTAGTAGAGAAGGTAGTCGGCAGGCGATTGATCTAGACCTCGAGGTTAATGAGGTTGTTTTTTCTTGTGTTCAGTACTTACCTATGGCTTCTGAGTAGACTTTGGCTGCTTCGTTAAACTGGCCGGTTGATAGCAGGATATTTCCCTTGTTAATTAATGGAAGAAGGCCGGGTGGGTAAAGCCCAGAGTCGGCCGTGACGAAGACCTCCTTGCTGTTCAACAGCAGCAGCAGTAAAGATGTGAGTGCGAATAAACGCATCGTGGTTGAGACTACGCCAGCAAGAGAGAAAGAGGGAGAGTGATGGTGAACGTTGGAGTTCGGTTGGAGTTCGAACAGTGGTGGATATATTTGGGCCGAAACGTCAGGACACGTAGCGATTCCACGGTCACGCGTAACGCTGATAAGACGCCGAAATCTTATCTTTTACTCCTTCCGGTAATGTAAATAAGCGCGCTTCAGGATCGCATATTTGACGAATGAACTCTCCTTGCGGGGCTGCCAAAGAGCCGTATATTTATTGCAATAAAATTATGAAGAGACTGGGCGAAATATTTGCGAACTGGTTGTTCAACACGGCACCTCAGGAGATCCGCAAATAAATAGGAGATGCCGAATGATAGGAATAGCACTTTGGTGTCTCGGAAATTCTTCGTCAGAATACGTGGGCCCGTGTCCATCGATCTGGCGCTGAACTTGAATTATGTGAGGTTATCATGGCAGGTATTTGAACGCGATGTTGGAAACATCCACTGAGATGCTCGTGCGGCGTGTTTACGTTGAAATATTATCGCTTTGGCTAGTTTGAAAAGTAAGTCCGGCTGTATGGGATATGGTTAAATAAAGAGAGCTTTGTATGCCAGGGTTTTGCAAGTTACAATTCTCTGTTGGAGACAGAAAACCTGCAGAAAGTCACAGACCTTCGCAAGCCTTCGCATGAGGGAATGGGAGTCGGCTTTTTCCGAATTTCATTTCAATCTCCGCATGTTTTTTCCCTCTAGGAAATCCAAATCTTACCAACGTACAACCAACGTACTATCCGCTTTCTATCTTCCAGAGCCGAAATGTTAAGCGCCATCGCTGCGCGAAAGGCGGCTCTCAGTGCGCAGGCTCTCGCTCCTGCTGAAAAACCCCCACCACAAACGCCGAATCCAGCACCGCGCAGAAATGGTACGCCGAAACGCAAGTCGTCTGAGCAGAAATCGCGCCCAGAACCAAAGAAAATAAAAGCGGCGGCGAAGTCAAATAGAAGGACGGTGGACGATTTTAAGTGGCAGACGGACATGATAGTGGTGGAGGACGAGGACGAAGATGCAGAGGACGACAACGCCTCAGACTCGGCGATGAGCGTGTACGAACAGGAAAGCCTATCTCAGTCAGGACGAATACCCACTATAAGACGTGCATGGTCCCCTAGTCAACCCATAGATGATTCGTCAGATGAAGATTCACCTGACCAAGACTCGATGCCTTTGGACATGTCGTCTCTCTTTCCTGGCATGTCTAGTGCTGGGAAATTGCCTTCGGAAGATAACACGCCACTCTCCACATTCTCCCCTGTCGTTGGCCAGAACATCTTCGTTTTGAACGACTCTGAATGTAATCTATTGGGATTCTCTGAACCTACCACTCTCGTTGGGCTCACGAACGACGACTCTCTATGCCTCCTCGGAACTTGTATTCTAACGGTATTACAGGGATCCCTATCTTTATTTGGCACCACCATCTCTCAATCTCCGAAAAAGCATCCAATATTTGCACCGCGGTCTTCTCCTCTCCCCATACTTCGCTCTGCACCAGGTTCACCTTCGCTTTCTGTTGTAAACGCATCCAAGGCATCCGCTCGCCTACATCCCATCCACAATTTCCAGACAGTTGTCGCCATCCAAGAAAATAGAACGAGCGCTGAAGGTCTCGGTCGAATATGTCGGACATTCGAAGGCGTCTTCGAACCGTCGCGGTGGCAAAGCAGCAGTGCACAGACTCCCTTTGAAATTCCGGGCGTTTACATGGTATGTATCATTGTGATACGGTATAAGTGTATTTATCTTACGGGTGACAGATCACACAATGTTCCAAGAACTTGCATGCATTTCATGTGCCTCCATCATGGGCCGACGCCCTAGACGCCGTTTCGAATCCTAACGATGCCAACGTAGCCGGAACATATATCATCAAAGGCCCAAAGAACAGCGGAAAGAGCACATTTGCGCGGACGTTGCTCAATCGGCTGCTGGGATCGTGCGTCATATATTGTCGTGATATATCACCAGTCTAATTTGCCTCAAGTTATCGACGTGTCGCATTTCTCGAATGCGATGTCGGCCAGTCAGAGTTCACGCCAGGAGGCATGGTCGCATTGAATATCATATCGACGCCAGTGTTTGGTGCGTCTCATTTGTCTCACAGCTCATTCCTCGTATCTAACACTTGTTATTCTTGAAGGCCCGCCGTTCACCCATCCCACCTTGCCCAACTACGCCCACTTCATCGGCTCCACCACTCCTCGATCCAGTCCTGCGCACTATCTTGACGCGGTACAAGCGCTGGTTGAAACGTATCGCCTGGATATACAAACACCTGCGATTGAATCGGTGGATGAAGCGGATTCCAGGATTCAAGACCGCATACCTCTCGTCGTCAACACAATGGGGTGGGCCAAAGGCCTTGGCGCCGACCTGACGCAGAAAATCGAGGACTTCGTCGGCCCTACGCGCGTTTTTGATATACAGGCGCCAGTCAGAGAGGAATACCCCGTCTCTGTGCCCGTTTTCCCCACAGAAGGCAGATACAGCGCTTACTACTCCCATGCCTCCGTGGATGCAACCAGCGCTGCTACCCATGTTCTGGAGCCCATCACACCCTTCTCTACGGCCGCGGGATACACTGCAGCAGATCATCGCTCCCTGTCCATCCTGTCGTATCTGCACGCCGAATTCCCGCTGGACGCTGTGCCAGGGGAGCTCGAACAGATCACAGCGCGCTCATGGGATACATCACGGCCTCTGTGTGCCATTCCGCCGTATGAAGTCGACTGCGCCGTCGCACTGGACAAGATCGTGCTCACCGGTGCGGGGAGCGAAGACGTCGTGGAAGAAGAGATCGCGCATGTGCTCAACGCGGCGCTTGTCGGCCTCGTCCGGTGCGAGCCGAGCACTCTCGACCTCGATCCGCCCACACCGTCCGCGTCCAGCGCCGGTATACCCTACACGCGCGAGCACCCGCCGCCGCCGCCCGCGTCATCCAATTGCGTCGGCCTCGCGCTCGTCCGCGGGGTCTCCCCACCACAGCGCGACGCGCACGGCACACCGCCGGCGAGGCACCTGCAGCTGCTCACGCCGCTGCCGCACGCGCTGCTGGCGCAGGCGCGCGTGCTGGTGAAGGGCGAGATGGAGCTCCCGGTGTGGGGCATGCTCGACTTCCGCAACTTCAGCGGGGACAAGGACGCGGACCCGGGCGATGTGGCGGGTGTGGAGCGCGAGAAGGTGCCGTTTTTGCAGTGGGGGAAGGCGCCGGAGGGCGTGATGGGGGCGGAGAGGCGGAGGGTGCGGCGGAACTTGATGCGGAGGGGACAGATGTGAATGTCGGTGCGCATGGGGATTGGATTAGGTGAGTGTATTCTAGAATTATATGTATTGTATATGAAAATTGATGTTGGGTATATGTAGGAGCGTCCGTTTTGGTATATGAATGTTGTGCCAACTATAATACATTCAATGCCATCGAGGCTTGATTGTTATGATCGCTCTGCTTTCCGCTCAGCTGAACGGAACCACGCGAGCCAGATCGCTTCGTATTTCGGTGTCCAGGGGCGTGCTCTATGTGCTTTGCCAGAGAAAACTTTGTCGTCAGGCAGCATCCGCGCTATGTGGTCGATCATGCGCAATTCAGATGCGCTATGTAGGTTCCTAAGCTTGTTGGCCTCCGCGATAGTAGGATGATCCTAGAGAGATAAGATGAGCTCTTCGCGTTCCGGGAGGACCGGGAAGGATTGTGGCACTCACATCTCCAGAGAAGACCATCCAGTGCCACTTGCAGTAATTTTTGGCGGAGATATAGTATCGTTTCACCTCTTTCTTCTTGCGCGGAGCATCGCGGTATTCAGGGAGCAGAGCGGGTGTGTAATACATCACCAGTGGGGGACATACGACGTCAAGCCTTGTCGCTTGCGCACCTCTGCCCCTGCATATCGTGCATCTGACTGCTGTAGAATTCTCTGACTCCTAGCTGCCTCTTCCCAGTACTTTTCTTCCTCCTCACTGCTCATGTAATTATCGTATGGCGGCCGAGAGAATATTCGACGAAGGCTAGGGAGACCCTGGAAGAGACGCGCGAAGGTTTTCCAGAGTTGTAGGGACGGAGAAAAAGACCATAAAGAGGGCGTCATCTTCAGGGCTGAGAAGACCATGCCAAAGAGACCAAAGCTTCCGATGCTAAGAAAACGGTAACTGATAGTATGATTCATGTCGGAGACCCATTTCAAGGGCATGCCCTGTGATCAAGCGTTGTAAGATAGGCGCCCAATATTTGGAGGTCGAGAAGCCTATCTCAATAGACTGTGTACGTACCTGCAAGAGATTGACCATTGTACTGGTGGTCAGGTAAGACGATGATGGGTGGAACAGGAAAGGTTGCAGATTCATGGTGATGTTTAGGCAGGTCGGGTGGCAGGGAATCATTTCAACAGGGCTATAGCTGTGCCACACACATACTGAAGGCATCCGCAAGGCGGACTCGTGTTGCATAGCCGAATCGGGCGGAGATTGCCTATTATTATCGCCTTGTATTGAGGAATGTGTTGCCATGCAAGCTTAAGATCGTGTACTTAATCGGTCAATACAAATGACAAAAGGAATTTTAACTGATTGAATGGGTCAATGCTGAGACAGCCTGAGACTACCAAAGGATCTCGGGCAGCATCTATTTATTACACTTCGGCCTTGCTTTGGCCACATTCGTACTTGGCGCGGCGTCGATCACGGTGACTATAGTATTAAATTACTGATGATTGCGGGTGCCAGTGGGCGCTAATAGAACTCGTAATCAGGAGACTTGGCTATCCACGTTGAACCTGTATGTCAGTGACTCGAAAGTCTTCCCACTGCTTGTCGGAATGGTCATTCTGAGCAAATGCACCATCGGCAGATATTCGACCACTGCGGAACACGTTACCACTGGTGATTTCAAATTTGCCAGTGATAAGCACACATCAACGGAGCGTGTCGTGTCCATCAATGTATCCCAGTATATAATGCGGTGCGACTGGCGCACTCCAAGCATCGACCACTACCCTTCTTACAGCAAGATTGTACCCAGATCGTCTAATGGCTTCCATCCTCCGTCAACTCAAAGAACGATTCTACCCTTCCTATGAGCCTCACAAAGCCACGATCACGATCCTCGGACTCAGCCCAGCTGGGAAAACTACTCTGCTCTATTATCTGAAAACAGGAGAGATAATTTCGACGATTCCCACAATTGGCTTCAACGTCGAAACAATCGAAGTAACTACGAGCGGAAAGGTGCTTAGAATCCAGGCATGGGACGTAGGTACGGGGTGCGGCATCTCATATCTCTACCGTTTAATGCGCATCTATCTTGCATCGAGCGATGCCGTCATCTGGGTGGTAGATAGCGGTGACGAAACCTATCTCCCTGAAAGCGTTCAAAGTCTCGAACAGATTATCTCATCTTTGGACTCCGAATACACAGTTGGGGAGGAAGTATTTCCACCGAAAGACATCCCAATTATGATGTGAGCAAATTGAAATCGATATCCCTTTTTTCTGCTCGTTCTCAAATTACTTTCATGTTATATCTAGCCTAGCTAACAAATCGGACCTACCGAACAAGATTCCTTTGGACAAAATCCGAATCAGCTTTTCGAAGGTTATTTCTGGACGATTGGGCGCTGTTTACAGCAGCTGTGCGAGCGAGGGCACTCCCTTGAAGAAGTCGGGCCTACCTGAGGCATTTGACTGGCTTCATCTCGCCCTGGAAATCCAACGGTCCCGTCCCAAACGAGATATCCAACAGATTAGCAAACCTCCTATATTCGATCCAAGTTCGGAGACTAATGTGATGCAAAAACTCGAGTCCTGGCTCACTCGAATCGACACGGATCTCGAAACAGAAGAGTTTCTCGAGAGGTTCCGATCATTCACTTTGCCGTCTTGGGATCATTACACACACATTCGTATTGCATATGTGTTGTTGACAAAATACGGACGCAAAGAAGGTAAACTCTTACGATATAGCAGATCTATTTTAAACTCATGCTCGAATATCGTCGCCAGGAAAGGATCTTGTCTTCAAAGGTCTTGAGAGATATATTTCCGTTAGCCCACAAACAACAGGAAAATCGTTTCACGTCACTATGACTTACTTTTGGATTCAAATCGTCCATTTTGGAATCAGAAACATGCCAGCTTTACCGAATAATGCCCCGACTGCTTCGACTGATCCTTCACCAGAACTGCCTCAATCAGCTTCGCCAGATAATTTCGCCGACTTTTTGCTCCTCAATCCCCATGTCGCTGACGGTAATCTTGGGCGGACTATTATACAAAGGCGGTGATGATGAGCCCTCAGGCTAAATCAGAGATGGTGCTCCCAGATAAGAAGCCCCTACCTAATCTTGTCATCCGAGATGCTATCTCAAAATACAAACAACTGAAGTAGATTTGAGCGCACTATACATATGTGGCTGTAACTATGAACGCATGTTTGTACCCATTAATGTTATATATGAGTTCTGTATGACCTATCTTGATATCGAGCTTTAGACTCAAGGGAATTGCCTGAGGGCAGTACGGGATCTGTAATCTAATCTGTTATTGATGATGGGGCGCGGGAATCTCCGAAATTCCCTAGTTTACTCTTGCTATGGAAATCAAACGAACAGCCAAACCCTTCTCTTCCTCCGTCCTCCACCATGGCCACCACTCCCTTTGTCCAGCCAGGAGAACCGCTGAATACGTTTCTGCAGTCATTCTGGCAGCGCCAGGTCGACGCAGCTGAGCAGGAAACACCCGACTATCGACACCCGCCTCTCCCACTCGCGAGGATCAAGAAAGTTATGAAGAGTGATCCTGATGTAAAGGTATGCTTTGTGGATTGGTTTCCTCTACGAGTATCTGGACCTTATTATCTATACTCTAGATGATTGCTGCAGATGGTACATATCTTGACTTCACTGGACCTAACCACGGTGCTAAATGAACCGCGTCGCTAGCTCCCATCCTATTCTGCAAAGCTTGTGAAAGTGCGTTCATTCCAACCTCTACGCGTTTTTCGTCTCTCTTTCTACGTACTCACAATAAATGTTTATGCAGTATTTATTGCTGAGATCACAGCGCGTGCATTCATCGTAGCTGACTCGAACAAACGCCGAACCCTCTCCCGTGCTGACATCTCCAAGGCACTCAGTAAATCAGACCAATTCGACTTCCTCATAGACATCGTGCCGCGTGAGGAGGCTGCGTTTGGTGGGTCGAAGAAGGTTGGTCCATCGGGCCTCAGCAAGGATCAGGTGCGTTGCTGCGGTTCCACGGTTGAGTTAAGTTGTAATGCTGATCATGCTTACAGTCTCATGTTGCTCCTGCTCCGGGCGACGAAGATGGCCAGGGCGAGTCGCTAGGGATAGAGAACACGGGCGGAACAACGCGCAGTAGTACCGAGGTCATCGAACAGGTGTGTTTCTGTCTACCGTTTGGTCGCTACACCACTCCATGTCTCACGCTTCTCGTTCTATTCATGAGTTGGAGACTCTGCTGAACCCTACGAACCGCCAACCGCTTTCATAAAAAACATAGGGCTTTCGATCCGCAACTTCGATATTTGACCCCCTGTGAACCATCTCCGAGTCGTTAAGTGCATTCAATTTCTGCTATTTCTTGATTCGCAATTTTTCGGTGTATGCTACTTAGATGCTGCGGGATGCGCCCGCCCATTTCGTCTAGATGACGTTTATGGTTGGCGCGTTTAGAGTTGTGAGATGTACTGGTGTAAAGGCAATGTAACGCGAGATTCGGACCTGTACGTGGATATAATAATGAAGTTATTGGGTATTGAATGACTCGTCCCAGCATTTGCAATCGGTTGTATGAACTAATGGTCGATGAGGGTACCACCCCATTGCTCTGCGAATTTTAGAATGCAAGTGCACGTCAATCTTTGCCATAGCACTCCTCCGCGTTCGGTGCGAAATTGAACAGATGATTCTGCTCTGGGATCTTCAACAACACCGTGAGCACCCTCGCATTCTGCAACAGCGAATGGAGGCGATACGACTCCTCTGGAAAGATGGCAGTGTCCGCGGTGCCATGCATCAACAATGTCGCGGGCCAGCTCGCGTCCACTCCCATGTTGAACGTTGAACGTTTGACCACCCAGCTATTGAACTAGAAGTTTTCTAGCGGCCAAACGCAAAGTATCCGAACTTCAGCAATTCGGAAATCCATTGCGAGTTTCTCATCAGTTGCTTTGTCGCTCACTATCTTTGAGATGACCAACCTCTTTGTACGTTGGCAAATTCAATTACGAAGTCTCGATTGTCGCGGTTAGTGAGCATTGCTCTAACTCACGTCGCCATTAAGCGCTTGATATATCAGTCAAAGCTGTCATCATTGATGAAGGTTGATAACGAAATAGAGTCAGACGGGCTCCCCGACTGCATTTGCTCATCCTCTTCGCTCGCATCATCACTGCTCTAGGGCTCAAGATCAACCAAGATTTCCCTTAGGATTTTTTTGTCCTCCTCAGAGACTCCGGAGCATTCCTGGAGGAATAGCATGTCTATTGGCGCACCGAAGTTACAACGACACATGAGAATGTGTTGGAGTTCCTCGATTGACATTGGTTTATTTTCCGCGTACCCGACCAGATGGGGCTCTACAAATTTCGCGTGGGACAAATAGATCGAGGAGAGACAGGGGAAGGGGACTGCTAGTTGTGAATTTCCGCTAGATCCAGAGGTTGCGGCAGCTGAAACGGGTGAACCAAGAACAATGGACTTTAGAAAGGATTTTGTTGCAGTACTCGCCACCACCACTGAATGTATCCGAGGCAGCTGTCCCAATGTATTTGCCATCGCTTTGGGAGTGAGCTCAGGCCCTACCCACTCGGGAATATATACATGTGTGATGTCGTCTAAGATCCCACTAGTGCGAATGTCGCTGAAAATCTGTGTAGTTTCCTTTGGGACCATGGTACAACGAAACAACAAATCCAGACGCGAGGGAGCCTCGATGCGACTGATCATATCAAAATCATCGAAAACTTCCGTGAATAACTTCAATCGAATTCCCCCACTGTGTTCGTACGGCCCCGATCGCTGTAGCATAAGGCTTTTGAAAGCTGCCTCTGGACGCAGGTTTGAATATGATCGAAGTAACCCCGAAATAATCTCCGAATAATCTGGACAGGGTTCATCAAAATCGTCGTCGTCGTCGTCCGAGTCGTCGTAATCGGTCCCGTCCGAACCCCACTTTTGGCATACAACCTTGACCATGGCAGTAGATGGGAAGGTGATGTTGCGAAAGAAAGCTTCGAATTCGGCAGTTACGGAATCATGTATATGCAGAGTTTGAAGACGGGGGAAAGGTATATCTTCAAAAAACTGTGAAACTTGCTGCTCTGCTTCGAATTTCGGCAAGGCATATCGTAGGTCTAAAACCTCCAGATCAGGCATGCTTTTCAATGCATCCATGAACTGCTTTTCAGTCACAGCGAACGTCGAATTTTGCGAAGGGTACGAAATATTATGCAGCTTGAGATGCGTGAGAGAGGAAAGGAGATGGGAGTGTGAGATCCAGCTCAATTCGCAGTGTTCCAATTCCAGTTGGCGTAGCGGTCCTGTTTCCTGTAGAATATCCTCAGAGATAGAAAGGGGTGCCAATGTGCGCCTGACTCTTCCATCAGGACCATAGTGCGCGGCAAGCTTCTTTCTCACCAGGCAGAGTCGTTCGAGTCGCGGAGCAGACACTAGTAACATTCCTTTCATGATGTTCCATTTCTTTGAGGTGACATGTCGAATCGACAGCTCTCTGACACGGTGTATATTTCCAAGGGCGAGCTCCATTCCTAGCATCCGGTCGTCGATATTTATGACGAGGCTGGACTCTTTCGACCTTCGGAGCATTTCCGCGACCCATTCGAAATTTCCAATAGGCGGGTCGACCCACAAGCTGGGTGCATTGACGGCAGCTCTTCGCCAGTGGCTACAGACATAGGTCAGGTTGATCCACTCCAACGGTGCTACTTTGCGCCCCTTTCCGTCCAGTTTTTGTTCTTGCGCAAAGGAGAAGATCCTGCACAAAATTTCGGGGGGAAGGCGGGATATCGACACCGAGGCATTTCGTTGAGACTTCAAAGCCAAAAGCGGAATGAGGAGCTCGTCAATAACCCTTTGTTGCTTTTCGATGGCTTCGTCGATTATCCGGAGCTTTTCTTTCTGCGGAATGGTCTCATCAAGAGCGGTCAAAGCTACGTTCATTTTCGAGATCATATACAGCCGCTTCGGACTGTGCAGAGGTTGATTTCAAGGTTAAGAAGGTTAGCAAAGAAGAGTTCCACTTGAAGAATCATTGTTCGACCACGTACTTGAAAAAACAAATTCAACGCTTCCGCTAGGTGGCGTGTAATATCTCAAGCCGCAATCTTGACAATGAGTACGATGTGTCGGTAAAGAAGTAGCCACTCAGAAACCAATCATTGGCAGAATAAAGCAGAGGCGTCGTCAGTATTTCAGTACGCGTCTGTGGTCGTCAAGTTCAATAATGTCCTTCGTCTTGTGTGACCACTGACTGAGTTACTGTGACATAACGCCGGGCCGAGTCTCTTCCAAAGGAGGATGATCCAAGGATGTCAATTCGACCTCAATCCAGTTGACGTGGGTGGGGAAACTAATAACAATTTTACACAGTCACGCGCCATGATTAGAGTAGTAATTAATACTCAATTTGAAGGCAAAAGGTACTGTTAGTTCTACACAACTTACAAATTGTACAATCCAGAGTCTCAACCGCCTGAGCTCGAACAAAAATACTGGCTCTAGGAAGGATCTTGTACTTCAGCTGAAGAGTCAGAATATTCATCTTCTTCATCCTCTTCCATCTGCTCATCCTCTTCGCTCTCATCACCGCTGCTATGGGTCTCAGGACTGCCGTCTACATCAACCACGAATTCCCTCAGCAATTCTTTGTCTTTTGCAAAGAATCTGACGCATTCGTGAAGGAATAGCTTGTCTATCGGCACACCGAAGTCACAACGATGCATGAGCATGTCTTGAAGTTGCTCGGTTGATATTGCGTCTGCATGTTTCGGACGCTCGACCAGATGGGACGCCACGAAATTCACGTAGTACAAGAAGATCGAGGTGAGACTGTGGAAAGAGAGTCCTAGTTCTGAAATTTTGCAAGATCCAGAGGCATCGGCAGCTGAAACGTGTGAGCCAAGAACGACGGCATTGAGAAAGGTTCTTGTTACATCTCTCGCCACCACGAGTGAATGTATGCAAGACAGCTGTCCCAGTGTATTTGCTATCGTTTCGCTACTGAGATTAGGCATCTTCTCGGGAAGACATACTTGTATGATGTCATCTAACATCCCACTAGTGCAAACGTCGTTTAAAAGCTGTGTAAATTCCTGTCGCTCTATGGCACATTCGACCACCAATTCCAGATGCGGAGTAGCTTTGCAGTGACAAAATATATCAAAATCTTTCACCATCTCCGTGAACAAGTTCAATCGAACTCCCGTGTCCGATACGTCGTATTCGCTCGTTCGCCGTAGGATAAGGCTTTGGAAAACTGCCTCCGGATGCGGCTTTGAATACGATCGAGCTAATCCCGAGATAATCTCCGATAAATCTAGGCTTTTTGGTTCATCGTCGTCGTCGTTGTCGTCTTCGCCTTCGCGCCAGCGTGAGTCCGACTCATAATATACAATCTTGACCATGGTACTAGGTGGGAAGGTCACGTTGCGAAAGAAAGCTTTGATTTCGGAAGTTATGGAATCCTGTATATGCAGAGTCCGAAGATGGGGGAAATGTACTTCTTTGGACAACTGTGAAAAGTGCTGCACTGTTGGGTATGCCGGAAAGGCCTCGCTTAGGTCTAAAACCTCCAGATTAGGCATGATTTTAAATATATCCATGAACTCGAGCGTAGATTTTTGCGAAAGGTGCGAGAGACGATGCAGCTTGAGATGCGTGAGAGAGCAAAGGAGATGGGAGTGTGAAATCCAGTTCAACGCGCAATGTGTCAATTCCAGTTGGCGTAGCGGTCCTGCTTCGCGTAGAATGTCCTCAGAGATAGAGATCGGTGCCGGTGAGTGAGCGACTCCTCCATAGTATGAGATAGCATGTTGGCCCACCAGGCAAAGTCGCTCTAGTCGCGGAGCAGAGACCGGTATCATTCCTTGTATGACGTTCCACGTGTCCGAGCTGATATGTTGTATCGACAGCTCTCTAGTACGGTGGATATCTCCAAGGGCCAGCTCCATTCCTAGCATCCTATCGCAGTCGATTTTAATAACAAGGCTGGACTCTTTCGACCTTCGGAGCATTTCCGCGACCCATTTGACATTTCCAATAGGCGGGTCGACCCACAAGCTGGGTGCATTGACAGCAACGCTTCGCCAGTGGCGACAGACGTAGGTCAGGTTGATCCACTTCGACAGTTCTACTTTCCGACTCATTGAATAGATTCCTGGTACTTGCGCAAAGGAGAAGATATTGCATAGAATTTCAGGAGGAAGGCGGGAGATTGGCACCGAGGCATTTCGCCGAGATTTCAAAGCCAAAAGAGAAATGCGGAGCGCGTCAATAGCCCTTGATTGCTTTTCAATGGCTTCGTCGATCATCCGGAGCTTTTCTTCCTGCGCAATGGTCTCATCAAGTGCGGGCAAGGCTACGTCCATTTTCGAGACTATACGCAGCCGCTCCGGACTGTGCAGAGGTTGATTTCAAGGGAACAATAGGTTAGCAAAAAAGAGCCCTCCCAGAGGAATCGATTCGACCACATACCTGAAAAAATGAGTTCAGCCCTTCCGCAAACCGCTCCAGCCTGGTCATTCAAGTAAAAGCATGTCTATGTCAACCAGAATAACTCAATATAGTTCAATGACACACCTTAACAGTGCACTGTGTAGCTGGTCGATATCTCAAGCCGCAACCTTGACACTGATACGACGTGTTGGTACAGAAGTAACCACTCAGAAAGATGACACCAAGAGTTTCGAACCAATTATTGGCAAAATAAAGCAGAGTCGCTCGACAGTCGACAGTCCGCCGCAGTCGTCAGTGGGCGTCAAGTGGATTGCAAGTGGATCATATTTATGCCTTAGTTGTTGTTGATGTTATGTGACTACAGCTGTGACACAACCCGGGCCGAGTCGCTTCCAAACTAGAGGAAGTCGAATCTCGACCAAGAGTTGACCAAGAGCCTGTTTGGACCTCTTCAAGAATCGACGAATCAAATATTCAACATCGTAAGTATGTATAAAGAAATCAACAGAAAGTAGAACAAAAAACGATGAGACGACAGCTGAGAGCAGCACCAGTATCCGATACCAGACTGCACCGCCGATATCCGTCACATACAAAGAAAGACATGCAACTGATGGTACATTTCTAAAGCCCAAATAAAATGCTTGTTTTTCTTCATCGAGAACCTGGATGTGATCACCGCCTAGCTCTTTTCCCATTCTATGGGACAAATATCATAAATATATCAGTAACAATAAATTTAATAACACTGCTATACTCACCCGTTCCTCGTCTGTGGGGTCAGAATTCCTCTTGCGCAGCTTGGGCGAAGCCACGTCGACATCCATAGCGTCGTCGTCATCTTCATCGTCATCGTCACCATCTTCGTCCATAGAATCAGCCGCCATGGGTGTGATAGGCCATAAGTTAATCTTCCCATCTTCACCGCCTGTTACTAGCGTCTGATTCTGGACAAGCATTTGATCATCAGCAATATAATTGGCGGGACATGGTACGAGACACGTACGCTTTCATCCCAAAGCACATCGCGCACGACACCACTGTGACCATGTGTCCAAACCTTGTACAGGCACCACGGCGCGTCTGGGACGGAGGTATTCATGTTGCCTAACAGGGCCACGTCTCCTCTATGTTTCGCGTTCAGAAGATTTATTGGAATGGCCAAAGATGGAAGCTTACTGGAATGAGCCAGTAAAGACGCTCAACTTCGGGTTGGTGGTGCCGGTGCTGCGCGCGGTGATGAAATAGTCTGTTAGCCATTCACGGCCACTATGGAGGACAGGCGCGCGTAGATCCAGGCTTAACAGTTGGTCCAACTAAAAGAATTATTGCGCACTTCAATCTCCTTATGAAGCCAAAATGAGATCAAAATTCCACATACGTCGCTTTTCCAAGTGCTGAACGTCTCCATGTCACCACCCGCCCATATGGACGCTTTCTGAGGGTCGTCGTTGTGTATCCATCCAGCTTGCGCGATGCTGCAGCCCCAGTTGCCAACCTGGATGACGGCTTCGTCCTCATCGTCTTCGTCGGCGTTTGATGTGCTGAGAAGGCCGTCTGTGGAGCCGGAGAGGATGATGTTACAGTTTGTTTCTGGGTCCCTACTGGGAGCGAAGGATAGGGTGGTAATGTCATCTGAATGAGTGGAAGTATGGGCCCGCAAA
Source organism: Pholiota molesta (assembly GCA_014925825.1). Taxonomy (NCBI): domain Eukaryota; kingdom Fungi; phylum Basidiomycota; class Agaricomycetes; order Agaricales; family Strophariaceae; genus Pholiota; species Pholiota molesta. Next base: position 18,283 of record JACGCK010000232.1, read on the forward strand.
GGTGTTGCTGGTTGGCGAGGATCCCTAAGCTGCGAGTAAGACAGAAGAAAAATTATACGAGAACGAAATAGTGTACCAGTATAGGATTGAAGCTTCCTCCATTTTCGTGTCTAGCTCAGTTCCACCCGCAATTGTCAAGCCATCCGGCGAGATCGCGCAACTAAGCAGCGCGTGCTTTTTTCCAAGGTTGGTCACTAGGAATCAACTTAATGAGCCGTCAGAAAACTCAAATTCGGTGGTAAAATAATTTGCGTACTTTTGATACTGTGCGCATTAGAGCGCAGATCCCATGCCATGATGCTTCCATCCCTTCCCGATGAAACCAGGCATTTCTGAACGACGCCTCCAAGGGTGTCCGCGGTGTGCAGCGATGTGGTTACAGGAGTGTGTCCCGGAAGCTTCTGTACCGTCCGCAAAGTGTTACTGTCAAGTATGTCTATCATCGAGGTTGTTGTTCCGGCTATCGCAGCAGCATAATAGCCAGGCAACGCGCTCAGCGAGAGTGCATATCCATCAGAGTCCGTCGTCCATTTTGGCGATTGTTCGTCTTGAATATGAGGTGAAACGAGGAGAAGCTTGTGCCTTTCTGCCATGAATATCAAGTGTTTGTATCAAAGACAGATATCAGCAGTTTTCTAATAAACGAAGAAGATTAGATGGTGGTCGACTGTGGGTTTTTTGAAATAATCATGATCGCGCCCAAAATCCGAGTATTTGCACATGCTTGCCAAGCCCGTCAGAATCTTTGGCAAAGCGCCCGTACATGCCTTGTCCATTACCACGTCCTGGCCACACTCATTCTTTCTTTCCAAAGATTCGAGGCAGAACATGAGAATCTAATTTGCTTGAAGCATGTCCAGAAGCTTTATATCATAACAACTCGGCCGACGTCGTAACTGGAAAATTGCTGGAAAATGAATGAATCTTTAATTAGTATGCACAACCTTCATACATGTGTCTTCAATGAACTCAAACACGCTATATAGATCCTTTCACGCTCTCTCATCCCACCGCTGTCCAGACTTCTCTCTATGCAGGAGCTACCTTCTCCAGATTTGATTCCACGGGACGGTTCATAGCCGCGGCGCGTCTTAATTGCTCTGTCGAAGTATGGGACCTCGAAACACGCGCTCCGATTCGAGGGTTGGAGGGTCATGTAAAGACAATAACCAGCATTGAGTGAGTCCAAAAGATATTCTGCAATGTGTGGCCGCTCACCTTGCACAGCTGGTCGCGTAATTCACGATACCTACTCACATCATCGAAGGACTGGAACGTTCTCATATGGGACCTAGCGTCCGATTGTGACCCACCACAACGATACGCCTCCATCCGCTTCGACGCCCCGGTTGTCTCTGCTTCATTCCATCCCCGAAATAGTCAGATTATACTGGTTCTCCTAGCCACTGGCGAAGCATACGTGTGCGATAATAGAAAGCAACAGCGGTCGCGTGTGGAACTGTTGGAAACAATTCTTGATGAAGGAGATGACGAGGAAGGACCTATACGGTATGTTTTTAAATTTTATTTTATTGAGTATCCTTCTCATATCGTTAGAGCTCAGCTCACCAATGACCACAGCGCGTTTCGACCCAACAGGGAAGAACATCTTCGCAGGCACGGCCTCTGGATTCATTCTCGTGTTTAACACACGCACAAAAACAGTAGGTTTTCTATCTTTACGTCTATTCTTTTACAGAATAAAACCAGGTTGATGACCTTGTGATATATTTGTTTTCTTCGTCCTAACGGTCCTTTCTCTGACTCCCAAACCTTTTTCTTATATCCTGGCTAATCCGAATTTATTGCCAGATGATTGGGCGCCACAAAATCTCAGGAGCAGGTACGATGAAAGGCATGGACTTTGCAAAGTCTGGCAGGCGACTCGTCACCAACTCCTCCGATCGCACCCTTCGACAATTCATCCTCCCAAAATATCCCGACCCACCAACAGAAGCGGAGCTCCAGAACCAGACAATCACATTTGATTTTCTCGATATCGAATTAGAGCCCACGCACAGGTTCAATGACCCTATTAACAGAACGGCGTGGCACGCGATGTGCTACAGCCCTGATGGAGAATGGCTGGCTGGAGGTAAGGGTTCCAGATTTTCCGCAACCTCTGCGACTAACGAAAGGACACACAGGCTCTGCAGATCCAGCAGGACATAAAATTTACATCTGGGACATTTCGAACGACGGTCAGTTCGCCAGTGCCCTTGATGGGGGCCGCGAGCCCCTGGTATACCTCCACGTAAGTGTGCACCCAACTTCGTCCTTCTCCTACCCAAACCCACACCCACATCCACCCTTCTAGTGGCATCCCACGCGCTCCATGCTCGCCTCCACAACCAACCAAGGCAGCGTCCTCATCTGGCACTGCCCGAACCCCGAGCGCTGGGGCGCCTTCGCCGGCGGCTTCGAAGAGGTCGACGAGAACGTCGAGTACGAGGAGCGCGAAGACGAGTTCGACATCGAGGACGAGGCCGTGCTCTTCGAGCGCAAGATGCGCGCGGAGGAGGAGGAGGTCGACATCGACACCATCGTCACCGGCGCGCAGGCCGCCGCCGCGGCGTTCAGCGGCGGCGGGGGCGGGACGCGCAGCGGGAATATGGGCGGGGCGGCGACGCCCGTGGGGAATGGGGGTGCAGGGAAGGCGGGCCCGGGGCCGCAGCTGATGGACCTGGACGGGAAGTTTGGTGGAGAGGAGGCCGTGGATCTGGAGCTGGCGTGGGCGGAGGAGGAGCCTGACGGGGATGTGGCTGGGGGGTGGAGGATGAAAATTATTATGGACAATGAGGCGGCGGAATATTATTGAGGGGATTTTCGATCTTAAACTGCTTTTTCTTGTAGGAAGTATATCCATTAGTCTTGTGGTAACCGCTTTGTTGGTATTGATATGAAATCGTTTTAGCGTCTCTTCAGGTGTACGAATTCTCCGACGATTGAAGTTGCGTGAAGTTAGATCGATTTATGAATCCCAAACAAAAACATTCAAACTTGAGCGCCAAATGAAATAGCATTTCGCGATCCAATGGTTCATAATATTACATGGAGAAGTGGGCGTAATGTAAAAGTCGCATAGGTGGGATAGTAGATGTAGCTTGAATAGATGTAGCTTGTGCATTGGTTTAAACCTGATGAACCCACTATGATATGCAGGAACGCCAGATGAAGGGGCAAATAGATGAGACGATAATATATGATGATCAGTGGATAGGTTTCGAGAGTAGGCGTAGGAAGAAGGGCCGGTGACGATGATAAGGGTGGTGGCGAATGGGAGAGGTCGGGAGGAGCATATGGGGTGGGCGTCGTTCGTATGCTGACAAGCGTGTAGCAGTACCCATGGAATTGGGCGAGGAAGGGCGGGGGCGGAGGCCGAAAGGAAGCAGCTGTTGACGGGGTAAGGCACTGTAAGGCGTACTAATGCAGGTGCATCATTTTGGAAGGAGCAAAAAAGGGGGAAATAGAAGAAATACCAAAGAGAAAAGGAATGATTCAGATTGAAAGGCCAAAGAATCAAATAATAGGAAGAAACAAAAAGGGGAAAATAAATAAAATAAGGGGCTTTAGCCAAATGGAAGAAGGCCAAAAAAAAAAGAATGACGTCTTTCGGCGTTCATCAATTTCACTCGGTCAAACCTGAAAAGAAATCCAAATCTGCAAAAATACGCACGGGAATCGCTATTTTGCAGAAGGCGACCAAGACGCTCCAATTGCTCACTACTGATCGCCGCTACTGATCAGCGGTCGCACCTCCGCCGCATCGTGCGCCGTGCCATGGTTCTGCAACGCACTACCGCCGACCTTGAGATTCGCAGCAGCGACGCCCCACATGCGGCTGATGATCGCACCCACACCCCTCGTCGGAGTATGCGCAGGCTTGGAAAGCGCCTGCCCTGGGGGCGCTGGGCAGCTGGAGACGGCCAACGATGGCAGGGGTGACACCGAACGAGGGGCAGAGCTAGACAACGTACTCGAAGTCGAGGTGCTTTGCATGGTAGACCCTGAGCGCAGACGCATGCCCGTCACCTTGCTCACGCACGGGGAGGAGAGAGAGGGCATCGTCGAGCTTGCAGGGACGCGCAGCTGGTCCTTCTCCTTCTTCTGCGGGGTGCAGATTGAGCTAGAGGATGCCTTCGACGAGAGCGAAATTGAACGCTTGCCAATGGTTGAGCTATCCACCGGTCGGTTGGCGGCATTGCCGTGAGCCTTTCTCGCAAGGGACGGCGAAGCAGTGACAGTGTGCACAGAGGATGTATCAGAGGGCTTCCGCGCCCGAGTAGGCGTAGTATCGTCCTTACCTAAGCTAGCATTTGAGGTCTTGTAAGCGTGCGCAGGTATAGGGCGCAAGGAAAAGGGTTTCTTCATCGCTCCAGGTCCCGCGAGGACGGCGCTTATAGGGATCTGATGGCCAAGGTTCGAAGACGAAGAGCTGGGTTCCACAATGCTCACGGTGACATCATCATCCGCATCCGATTCATTACTTGTCCAGCCAGACGAGGACGAGCTCGAGCCGTTGTCGTCAACCAGGGATATAAGATCGGATGTTGATGTAGACGTCGACGAAGTCGTATCCGTGCTGATATTTGAATACATCGTGGTTGATGACGCGTTTGTCTGCCGCAGATGCGCTGTTGAGAGCCGGCGAGCGATCCCACGGACAGCAGAGGACAGTGCAGCAGCGGTTGACGAGCTCGTAGAAATGGAGGCAGGCAAGGAAGTCGTAGAGGACAAATGAGCCTGGGCGGGGATCTGAAGCTCCTTGTCTTCTGGAGTCGGAAGCTGCGGCAATGATTGCTGTTGAGCCTCGGCCCTCGCCTTCCCTGCTTTGGCGACCTTGTTGACCGCAGAGGAACGCGTACTTTGGCCAGAATCTGCAGTCATGAACGGCGCAAAATGTTTACACGCCTCAGCCTCATCGAAACGCAGGTCATAATCCAGCAGATACAGCAGTTGCTTCTCCATGAGGTTGATCTCAGGCACATCGAAGAGGACAGCATAGTTGGACCAGTGGCAGTTCTTTGGCGACGAGTCGTTTAGATATTTCGCAGTCACAATCAGCGTGGCGAGGAAGACGCGATGCCGCGTACAGGGAAGACCTGCTGCGTGTTTGAGTAAATCTGTGAGTGAAAGTGAGAAAGAGTAGGGATAAATCACCTTTTGCCATTGTGGGTAGCTTTGACCGTAGCCGCTCAAGGTAAATCAGAGTGCTAAGCAGCGTTCCGACCTGGACGTTCGAACAGCGAACAAGATGGAGGATGAACTTGTCCAATGTGATCAGGGGAGGATCCTCTGGGTCCGGCGAGTCTGCGAGATCCGTCGTCTCCTTTGACTCCCTTGCTTCCTTCATGTCAGAAAATCTGACTTTAATGGGCGTTATTGGCGGAGTTGGCAAAGGCACGATAGGCGGACGAGTGACATCAGATGGAGGCTCGGTCTCGCCCTCGATACGGATGACTTTCGCTGCTTGGCGGGCGACATAGTCAATCATGTCCATGGAAACCCGCCGACCCATGAGCGATAGGAGAAGCGGATTGTGCTCTGACATAGGTATGAGCGAGGCAGGGTGCCGGCGTTGCGAGGGTTGTTGCTCTGCCATATTTAAAGGGAGAGTGGGTGGCTAGGATGTGGGATGAAGCACTGAAAATTTATGTTATACGTCTACGGATTACCCCGTCAAGGGATGTATAAGATAAAAGGAGGGGGTGGAAAAGGGGAATAAAAAATTTCTGTCCCGGGCGTGGTTTTGAGGCTGGAAAGGGGACTCTGGGCTCGATCGCAAATCACGAGCAGGAGGAAACCGAAAGGCAGCATTCAAGTTTTTTTTAGAGGGTTTCTTTAGTTCAATAAGCATGACACCATTCCCCAAAGAGGTATAGCCCAAGATCCTAGCGTTTACAAGTGTCATTCTTCAGCCGAAGGTAAGCAAGAGATGGAAGTTGGAACGAAAAGCTACCACGGCAATTGACGCGCGCTTATTGCTGAGCTCGAAATAACGTGATTATCACGTGTACTCCAACGTGTCCCGTCGTCGCGTGTCACTGTCATGTCAAATGAAAATCTCACTCTTCCTTTTACAGTCGTCCAAACCTCATCACATTGCGTCTCCCTCGTTGTTCGCCTCAACAATCCCACATGGCAACACTACGAAAACTATAAAGACAGTGGATCGAAACATCGTATAAATATCCAGTTATCTTATTCGCCATGTTATCTCTCATCTCAAGCTGGATCACGACCATCTCACTTATTTTTGGCGGATGCTGCAGCAATGCCATAACTCTAGAGCAACTTACATTGGAGCATCCAAATGCTGGATCTGTAATTACATTCTTCCAATTTCTAGTGATATCCCTATACGGACTCCCCAAATTTCTCGTCTGGACTCGCTTCGGACCCGGGTTTCGACCACGTCGAGTGCCCATTACCACCTATCTGGTCCAGGTCGCATTATTCTATATGATATCTCTCCTCAACAATGCTGCGTTTGCCTATAACATCCCAATGGCCGTCCATATCATATTTCGGAGCGGAGGTTTAATAATCAGTTTGATTCTCGGCTGGCTAATTCCCAAGAAGAAGTGAGTGGTCTTTGCTTGAAAAATCATTTCTCATTACATCCTTTACTATGGCTCTTGGTTTAGCTTTTCTCTAGAGAAATCTAATATCCCTCTTGCCAGATATTCCCGACTCCAGATCGCCTCTGTGTTATTGGTCACGATTGGCGTAATAGTCACCACACTCTCCGCCCAATCCTCCTCAGTCAAGAATGCCGCTGCTATCGACACCTACAAATACGCCACTGGAATATTGATTCTAACTCTCGCGCTAATCTTGAGTGGCTTCCTTGGCCTCCTGCAAGATTGGACCCACACGAAGTACAGCAGAACAGTTGCAACAGCAACCCCCGGCCTTGCCAACCCAAATACACCTACTGGCCCTGCTCCATGGCAAGAATCGTTGTTTTACCTCCACTTCCTTTCGCTCCCCATGTTCCTACCGCTTTTACCTGATATCTTGGCCCAGTTGGACATTATGAACAGTACGGGCCCACAAGCGCAGTTCAGCCTCCCCATCCCCATCCCGACGTCAGTGAACCTTTCTACGCCATTCCCAATGGATATACCCCCTCCATTCTCCATTCCCCGTCTTCCAATCCACCTCTTCCCCTTATCGAAGAACGCGTCTCTGTTGACCATCGCTCAGGCTCCTATGGGTGACAACGCCGCAGGGGCAGCGGGATTCCTGCAATACCCATTCCTGCTCTCGTTCTCGATCCCACATATATACCTCCCGCTTCTGATGAACACCCTCACGCAGCTCTTCTGCGTCGCCGGCGTGCACCGGCTCACGACGCGCGTCAGTGCGCTCACGGTAACGCTCGTCCTCGTCGTGCGCAAGGCCGCCAGCTTGATCATCAGCGTCCTCGGCGTGTCGGAGGTCGGGCTCGCTCTCCGGCGTTTCGCCCTCGCCCGCCTGCGGCGGCTCGCGCGTGTTATTGGGCTCCCTTTCTCTGAGGACGAGGACGGAGGGGAGGCGTTCAGGGTGTTTGGAGTCGACGTTGACTCTGCGCTCGGTGTGATTGGCTCGGCGTTCGTTGGGACCGGAGCGGGGAAGCGCCCGCAAGAGGTTGACAACCGGATGATGTGGACGGGCGCGGCGCTCGTGCTGCTCGGCACTATTGGATATACGATTGGGAGCACGAGGCCTAAGGCTAGAGCTTCGGTCGAGGTACCGGGGAAAGGCAAGAATAAAGTGGAATGAACGATTCGGGCCAAGTGAATGGACGATAACAGATGCACTCGTCCCAGATTCTAATTTATGAATGAATGTGCTTAGGTATGTGTTATTCTGTATTGTAATTCGTGCTGCTATTATTTTAGATGGTATTATACTTCGTCGTTTCATAGATTACTTTATGGATTTTTATGTTGAACCGTCATTTTGCGGTGAAGCGTCCCGACAACCGGTTTCCTCTGATTGTATGACTTTATCCTTTCTGGAGCTGTACTGATCTTATTATCAGGTAAGTATAGACCGTGTCGGTGTTAAGATTGACACCAATGCACACCAAACGTTCAGAAATTGATAACCAGTTGATAACGGTGAGCCGTTCCTAAAGGTCAGCATGTCATGGCGTATGTCTAGTGAAGGCTCGATTCTTATGGTTTTAGATCTTTGACCTTGAGATTATAGATGACTTATTTATCAAGATTACTCTATCATTCATACGCTGGCATCATGCATGAGAATAAGTAATATCAGGTGAACAGTTTTTTTGTCGAGATAACTCAGCCACTTCCATCATCATGGGAAACTGTTCAGAATCTTTATCATCAGGCGATACACAGTATGTACATTGTACATCTCCATAAATGCCATAAAACTGCGCCCGGTCTTCAATTTTCCGAACATGTTCAGCGCAAAAGCTTGTGCTGATTGTTTTGTAATACACGCCACTCCGCAACGCGCGTCGCGGCTCAGATCTGCGCCGACAGTTATACAATCCAAAATGACGCCGCTGTCCGGGGCGAGACTGAGCCTTTTACGATCCACGCTCCTCCTATGTACTTATACCGCATTGTGCAGATGAAGATACGGTCCGCGACGTCATCGGAGCTGCTGCCTGTACAGATTTTTTTTTCTACCTTCTCGTATGGATGGACGAGAATAGTACACCGCCATTTGAGTTCGCTGTCCCACGAACATCAATGTGGTAATATCTACGGAGTAATTGATGGGATGTCTGAAATAGATTCGTTGGTTGTCCCGGTGATGACTTTTCGCTGTACATCATCAGGACGTGGCTGCGTACACTTTCTGGATATCCGCACCTGAACATCCCAATACCACATCAAAAGCATCAAAACTCAAGGGGAGAAGTCCCACAAACTTGCCCTAAATGTGTGAACGTGACCGTGTCTCCATGTATTCAACCTCAGCCACTCAAGTTCTCTTCAAACTGCTTCGACGTGGCGCCATCTTCTTGAACATGACCTCGTCGACGTCGACGTCAATCGTGTTTGTCACAGGCACGGCCCTATTTCTTATACCATCCTTCCATTTCTTTCTTCATCTGCAGCAGTGTTCCTCCACTGTGGTCTTTCATTGTAAGTCCCATGTCTGTGCCGTGCAGTGCTTCTTACTTCAACCCCCTTGTAGCTTCTGACCCACTTGCAAACTCGTCGCGATGTAGTTAAGTTAGAACTTAGAAGGGTTCCGGAGACCTGGTATGTACTGCTCCCCTTTCCCCTAACTCTCTGCTGATTTCAACTGTCTATAGCACTGATTCTTGAGGGATACGGCTGGGGTTGAGTTGGGGGAGGGGGGAACATCATAGCACTGCTACTGAGGTGAGTTTCATCGTTTCTTTTGCTTTTGCTACACGTATTGCTATGGTATTTGTATTGGGACATTCATTAGCTTGTAGGATACTGCTTATTAGTTTGTATTATACATTGTCCATACCGTCCTGCATGTTATGTATGTTGAAAATGTCAAATGAATTTGAACCACCAAAATAATGCCTACCCCTGCTACCCAAAAAAACCCAAATTGCAAATGCTGCCAATACAGAATAGCCTGCATGCACCAAATCTATCGCCCTCTGAGCATATTCCAGCAGATGTCTTCAGATTATGGTGGTAGCATATCCGAGGGATATGTATGTCCTAGCATATAATCGGACATGCGAATCTGATGCGCTCTACACAACCTAAGCGCATCCGTGCACATCTTATGCCGTATCAGGAAGGTATCCGCTTAAGTATTGCCTGGGATGATCTGTCACAAATGGCGGTGTACCATTACAGCAGACTTATGACCTGACCAGGACCTGACTAGTGACCGCTGACCGCTTCCACGGACATAAGGCGGACAAGAAATCCGTTGTGCCACCTGCCTTGAACCCAAAGCAAATCTGGATAATATCCTGTGACTGGCCAAGATAATTGAAGTCCTAAAATGTATAATTTCAAGTCCCCATGGTTTTAGTTTTGAGTAGGGCTAGTAGCTATTCCATGTCATCGTGATTCGTACATACCGTATGTCAAGTCTTCGTTTTTGTTATGTAGCGTGCTACCAGTGTTAGTAAATTATTTAACATGTGAATGATATTGGAATGATATTCAAAGTTACTTAGTACTAGTAGTTACCATCATTATAATAGGTATGGATCGGCGTTGGGTCACGAACACAGGGGTGCCGTACGCTCTACGTGTAGTTTTTTGTAAAGTTCAATGGAAATTGCCACACCCGATGAAGGGGAGGATCAGTATACATACGATGAAGTGGCACGTAGCATCGCCTATTCTTGGCCCTGGCAGATTCGTGGACGTAGGGGAACGAGCGAGATTTCAATCTACGACCTTATATGGAAGGGCTACATACGGCTATTTGTGAGTGTTCCCTGAAAATCACGTTCTCCGCCTTCAACTCCTTTTATACCCCGCCAGTCTCACTGCTCAGTACCATTCGATCGCTTCCTGATCAAAAACTACATCCTTCCTGCTTTCTGCTCACTCGCAGATTAACATGGAGCTTCCGCCGGGACCTCTTTACCTTCTCAAACTCCTGCCTTATGCCGTCCTGCCTTCTGCCACGGTGCTCGCTTTCCTAAGGCTGATCGAGATAGAAACTGGAGCCTGTATTCCAATTTGGTCCTCCGCCCTCGCTGTGCTGGCAATCCATCCCGTACTGTTCATCCTCAAGCGCAGCTATTCACAATATGCGGACGCCAAAGCCGCTGCCGCCAACAACGCCTTTCTTCCTCCTCCCGTTAAGGAACAGTTGCCCCACTTCGCAGGACTGTCAATAATGAAGCGGATGGTACAGGAACTCAAGGATGGATATCCAGGCAAGGGCGCACTGCACATGGTCGACTATATTAGCTATTGACAGCTTTGTACTCTAATTTGTCCTGCAGGAGATGGGTTTTTAGAGTGGATGGAAGAGTATGGCCCAACGTATCAGCTGAGGTTGTTGTCTGACAACCGGGTACGTCCAATATCCGCATCACGCAGCTTTTTTTGCGATGCTGTAAAAGCGATACATTCTAAACTAACTTCCGTATTTTTAGATGGTGACCGCCGAACCAGAACATATCAAGGTACAGTTGGAACGTCTATCACAGGTATGCTGTAACTCTAATTTTGTTTAGCAAATTCTTGCTACCCAATTCGATGCATATGAAAAAGGTACGACTACTTATGTCTATATTTATGATGGACAAGCCGGGCTGATATGCGGAGTTTAGGACCTGCATTCAACTCGCAATTTAGTTCTCTCCTCGGTACTGGAGTTTTCAATTCAGATGGTCTGTATATCCCCGCTTCTCACCAGCAATGAGCCCAGTCCCGCTGACGGATATCCTCCATCTCATAGGCGAAATGTGGAAGTACGTCTGCTGCTACCATACCGGTCTAAATATTCCTGCTGAAAGACGATTCCGATTCCTAGATTCCATCGTTCAATGACCCGCCCTTTCTTCACCAGAGATAGGATCAGCCACTTCGACATGTTTGACATCAACGCAGATAGCGCGCTCAAGCAAGCGCGGGCTCGCCTGCAAGAGGGATATCCCATCGACTTCCAGGTGGGCCACGCACGCCTTCTACAGAGAAACATCTACTAATTCCCGCTCTAACATTATAGGACCTGGTATCTCGCTTCACCTTGGACTCCGCCACCCAGTTCCTCTTCGGCCACAACGTCGAGTCCCTCTCCGCCGGCCTCCCCTATCCCGAATCGTCCCCGCTCGCCAACTCGGCCACCTTCCGCAACCACCCCTCCAATGTCTTCGTCGATGCGTTCTTGCAGGGCCAGATCCTCTCGTCGATCCGTGGCAGGACGGGCCCGAGCTGGCCGCTCCAGGAATTCTGGGGCGACAAGATCAAGCCCCTCCGCGAGATCATGGATAAATTCACGGAGCCTGTCTTGATGGAGGCCCTCAGGAAGAGGAATATGAACGCGGATGGCAAGGTGGACGAGGACGATACGCTGCTTTCGCACTTGATTCAGCGGACTCAAGGTTCGTATTTTTTTCCATGGCAAATCTTAAGAACGTGAATGCTCAACCGTTGTAGATGTGACCGTGCTCAAGGATGAAGTCAGTCTCATGTTTTCTACTTGCTTTCAAGACTTATTCTAAGCTGACCACTGATCATAGTTGCTCAACCTCCTCGTCGCCGGTCGGGACACTGTGAGTCGAATGCCTACTATTCAACGCTGCAACATGATCTGACAGACAATAATTCCAGACCGCGTGCACGCTGACATTCGCCCTTTACATGCTCTGCGAAAATCCCAAAATCGCCGAACGTCTGCATAAAGAGATAGCCGACACAGTCGATGGGAACAACAGACCCACATACGATAATATTCGCGATATGAAGTATCTTAGGGCTTTCATCAACGGTGAGTGTCTCTCGTCGGTTTGAGATGACAGACAGGGCTGACGATGTTCTATGGAAATACAGAGGTTTTGAGGCTCTACCCCGCAGTGTGCGTTTCATTCCCTATGAATTGAAAGAGGAATGGGAGTCATAAATGACTGACTTTATTTAATATATTCCAGACCCTTTGACAGCCGGTAAACTCAATCTCGACAAGCTATTACTACCCAATACTAATCAAATATCACAGAACATCAAACAGGCCCACTGTCTTGGACTCGAAAACCCCCGGATCGACCCCGTATTATGTCCCAGCGAACACCAAGTTCGTATTCAAAACTACCCCTTTCCACTCTGAGGCTTAACACTCTCTGCAGGGTCATCTACGCGATCATGCTCATGCACAGGAGGAAAGACCTCTGGGGTCCAGACGGTACGTCCCTCCCTGCCCACCTCCACCCAAAATTAACAACACTAACCACCCCAAACCCAGCCCTCGAATTCGACCCGGACCGCTTCCTCGACGCGCGCCTGCACAAGTACCTCACGCCGAACCCGTTCATCTTCAGCCCGTTCAACGCGGGCCCGCGCATCTGCCTCGGGCAGCAGTTCGCGTACCAGGAGACGTCCTTCTTCCTCGTAAGGCTGCTGCAGGGGTTCCGCGGCTTCCGCATGGCGCCGGACGCGCAGCCGCTGGGGAGCCGGCCGCCCGAGGCGTGGGCGGCGGGGGGCGGGCGCAAGGCGGGGGAGCGGGTCGTGCCGGGGACGCATTTGACGATGTATGTGAAGGTGGGTGGATTGGGGTTTTTTTCTTTCTTGGCCTTCGCCTTGGTTCTTTTTGGGATGTGTATTGAATTGTTGTGTTTTAGGGTGGTTTGTGGATACAGATGGACGAACGGAAGTCGGAATTCGCTTGAAATAATTGCTCGGGCTACTCGGATGCTTGTAGATACCGCCCGGTGGCCACCTGGATGGAATGAGTTTGTAGAAATATAATTTAGCTTCAAAATATTGTATACGCTTTAATGATTATTGGTGATGTAGAATGAATACATACCCTCTTATCTGGATATTTATACGACAGATGACGGACATAAAAGAGAAGATCCATCGCCATGCGTGTTGCACATAGTAGCTTCACACACTTCAATATATTTTCCTAAATAATACTGGCAGGCCGCATGTCGATGGATTATATTTTCTGGCACTGGGACGTTACATACAACAATTACCAAGACGTAGATAACAGAGGCAAAAAAAGAAAAAGAGAGGACGTGTCATGATGCTAGGACTTTGAGGGTACTTAATTGAATTAGTTCGTGCCACTGCCATCCGCACCCGCGAAATGTGTGCCTGGGACATCATATCTCTTGGCAATCGGAGACGTTGCGCGCCATACACACGATGCGCGCGGGATGTACGTAGCTGCTGAACGGGTGCCGGTTTTGTGGCGGGCGTTGTGGGGGGCGCAAGGGGAAAACCAGCATGTGGGGATGTGGGTGAAAGGACGTGTACAGATTTGGGGTATGGGTATGGGGTATCTCCGCCAATGTGAGTGCGCCGAGAGAGGTGTATGGAGTGTTAGGGTTCTGTCGATACCGATGCAGTTATGGAGGAGGATTAGGCGTGTGGATGCCTCAGAATAGGTCTTCGAGAGTCATTTGTTTGACAATGTCCTGATGGAGGAAGAATGAGTTAGGTGGGTTAATGAATGGGGGGATGTGGGCGTACTGTATTGGCCACTGTTTGAGCAAATTCTTCGAAGCTCAGTTTGCCATCTCCGTCTTGGTCTGCCTCCATGATGGTTTTGTCGACGATTTGCTGCAATTGTTGGTCCTGAATAGATAAAATAAGTATTTGAGGACTGAGATAAGGTAAGTAAACTCGGACCTTGAGGTTGTTTCCGACCATCATCTTGAGCACTAGGAAGAGTTCTCCGTTGGAGATAAATCCATCACGATCAACATCATACACATTGAAGGCAACTGGCAATGTTGAAGGGCACACATTTCAGGTGGGCTTCGGCGGCTCGAATAGGTGATCACGCACATCGTAGTTTTTCTTCCCGTCCTCCTCTGCTGCTGAATGCACTCAAACCACCAACAAACTCCTGGAAATCGACGGTACCTCCCCCGCTGGTGCCGATAAGTAACGTTCAAGATCGTAAACAAGCTACATACTCCTGGTCGAAAATGGCGATCATTCTTGAGGCCAGTGGGTTTGTTGCAATCTGGGGTATTTGTAAAAACTCTTCACGATCAATCGATCCTGAGCCATCGCTATCACGTCCTTTCATTGAGACCGGAAACGCAGATTCTTGGATGTAATACAGCGTACCTGTCGAGCTTCATAAACCGTTTCTTCAACCGCTCTAGTTCTGGCTGCGTAACTGCCCCGAAGATATCAGTACTTGTGGCTTCTGCATGTTGGAAGTGTATGCATACAATTGGAGCGCCTCTCCATGTCTTCCATGAACTGCGAAGCTGCACATTGCGATCAGGATCCACGTATGAAAGTGTAACCTAAGGAAAACATACGTGATTGACCCATTTTGAGCGGCTTATAATGCTGGAGCTAGAAGGTGGATGGTGTAGTGGGAGCTCGTCGTGGGGGACGTTGGGGAGCGAGATAGGGAGGCTTGTCAATGGCCGACGCGGCTACAAACCCTGTTGCTCGTGGGACGATCTACACGTGCCCGCTTTTTTAATACGCCAAGCCCTTCTTTCTTCCTCATGTTCAGCATCGCCAGATGGATCCGAACGGCTGAATGCCATAGCCATCGTCTACGAACACTCCCCAAGTATAATGCTACTCCTATACCACGCCGTTACCGAAGGAACTTCGCGAATTTGACGACTACGGACGCCCAAAGAAACACGATTTATGCGCTGTCGACACCGCCGGGAAAGGGGGGCGTCGCGATTGTACGCGTCTCTGGACCGGATGCGATGCTAGTATGGGAGCGGATGGTTCGGTCCCACAAGCCAGAGAAGAAAATGAAGGAACCGACGCCCTGGAAGATGCAGCGGTGCCGCATCGTACACCCCGAAAACGAATCGTTAATCGACGACGGGTTGGCCATTTACTTTCGAGGTATGAAATACGAATTTGAGCTTGTCTCTACGAATTTAATCACTCGAACATGTAGCCCCGTATTCGTTTACGACCAAGCCAACTTTGGAACTCCACATCCATTCTGGGCGGGCGCTAATTTCTGCGCTTCTTTCGTCTCTTGCCCTCCTTCCAAATCTGCGCCCAGCTGAACCTGGAGAATTTACGCGACAAGCCCTTTTGGGAGGCCGGCTGGATCTAACTCAAGTGGAAGGCTTGCATGATTTGATTGAAGCCGACACGGAAGTCCAACGCGTCTGGGCGTTGGGAAGTGCTGGGGTATGCACCCCCTATTCAATGCCTATATTCATTACCATTGACCCAAATGCTAGGGAGAGACGCGTGCAGAATATGATTCATTACGCACGCAAATAATCCACTGTTTAGCGCAGGTGGAGGCACTCATCGACTTCGGAGAAGGTGAAGATATCGAAGAGGGTGTTTTCGAACAAGGTATGTCTACCTTATTCTAAAATTTCCACCTATGCTAATAGCTGCGTAGCGAGAGCCGAAGCAAAGGCCCTCCTTTCTCAGATCCAAATCCACCTTTCGGACAATAGACGCGGTGAATTAGTCCGTTCAGGAATCAAGATGGCGATTTTTGGACCGCCCAACGCTGGTAAAAGCAGTTTGTTTAATTATTTGGGTAGGTCGTTTCCCATTATTTTTTTAAACCTCTTTTGAATATTGCAAACGTCCTGCTGAATTGTTACTATGCAGCAAATCGGCCAGCATCAATAGTGACAGCTATTCCCGGCACAACACGAGATGTACTCGAATTGACACTTGATATCGGGGGACTTCCAGTTGTCGTAGCCGATACAGCAGGGCTGCGAGAAACGGAAGATGTTGTAGAGGGCATCGGTGTTCAGCGAGGGATTGAAGCGTGAGTCAATCGGATGTTTTCCTTTCTCCGTCTAACGCGAACAAATATGGTTTATTCATGCAGTGTCAAGGAAGCCGACATTTCTCTTTGCGTTCTATCTCTTCCCGAAGTGCTATCGCCTTTATCGACGACTGCTACCAATCAACCAATCATAATTCCTCCAAACGTCCGCGACCTCATCACGCCGAATACTTATTTCCTCTTCAACAAATCCGATCTCACTTCGTCCACACGCGGCCTTCCTTCTGCGATCCTCGATGAAACCAGCCGATCTGAGGGCACCACCCTGACCGACCTGCAAGGCCGAGCATGGACGACGAGCCTTACCACAGGCGAGGGTGCACACGCCTTTGTCCAGGGCCTCGCGGGGGCGCTGAAGGCCCGGTACGTGCAACCATCCCCTCTATGGCGCTCCCATTGGATGGATGTCTAATTAACCCACCCAGCTTCGCCATTGCCGATCCTAACTCGGCCTCCCAAGGTCAATTGCACGCGCCCATCATCACGCGCGCGCGGCACCGCGTGCAGCTCGAAGCCGCGGCCAGGTTCCTCCAGGCGTTCCTGGATCTGCGTAAGCCTTACTTCCCCACTTGTACCCGCGCGTCGAATCCTGTGCTGACCCTAGCGCTATGTGCTCTCCAGCGCCGGAGGACGTCGTGCTCGCTGCGGAGGAGCTCCGGTACGCGGCGCAGGCCGTCGGGAGGGTGACAGGGATATTGGGTGGAGGATGTGTTGGATTCGATCTTTAGGATTTTTGTATTGGGAAATGAGTATGGCTGTGTGGTATGTTCGTATGTTTATTGGCGGAATTGTCGCTTATTTCTGGGGCTTTTAGATAAGGAGATCGTGTACATCTTTTATATGCTATTATGCGAATGTTATCACTTCTATCTTTGCCCATGGCTAATGCTGCGGCCCCCATTAACAGTACCCAAAGCAACATCGGGCGCGGAAGGACAGATTGCATTGAAAATTTCTGGGCCATAATACAATCTTTCCATGCGACAAGTGCGACGAGTCCTGTACAGATCAGTTCAATTCAAAAATTTGACCTCAGAGTAGGACCCAAAACTAAGATAATTCGAAGTATGTCGGACTATCC
The DNA here is from genome assembly GCA_014925825.1 of Pholiota molesta. Classification (NCBI taxonomy): domain Eukaryota; kingdom Fungi; phylum Basidiomycota; class Agaricomycetes; order Agaricales; family Strophariaceae; genus Pholiota; species Pholiota molesta. The sequence goes on from JACGCK010000232.1 coordinate 35,777, forward strand.
GTCGTCTTCGTCCACATTTTCCCCTTCCCCGTCCGGTTCTTCGTCCTCGTCTTCCTCGTTCCTTCCTCTCCTTCCTCATCCTCCGGGTCCTCGTCCACGTATTTGTCATATACGTCGCAGTCGATATTAACCACGACTTCCTCTAGCCACTTTTTGTCCTCTTCAAAGATTCCGAGACAATTCCGAAAAACCAGCGTTTCTATCGGTCCACCTAGTTCACGACGCTGAATGAGGATATTTTGGCACATTTCCTTGGTCAATGCGCCCGGGTAGTGCGGGTTCGCCTCCATGAAAGTTGCGTCGTGCAAAGCGATCGAGGAGACACAAGGGAAATAGAGCTTCTGCATTGGGGTTTCGTCAGGTCCAGCGGCATCTCCAGCTTGCGAGCCGAGGTGCATCGCATTGAAAAATGATATCGCTCCCTTTCCTGCAGCCACGACGGAATGTAAACACGGCAGCATGCCAAACGTGTGCGCTATCGTTTCAGTCTTGAGCCCCCATAGTGTGCTTTCGGGAAGATATACGCAACCGATGTTGTGCAAAGGTATACCGCTATTGAAAATGTCGATCAAAAGCTTGTTGGTGGCGGGTGGATCCGTATTGCCACAAATCAATTCCAAGTCCAACCGAGGTAAAGAAACTGTACTAGCTATCTCATAAATGTTGAATTTTTCCGTAAAGAACCTCAATCGAATTCCATTTTGGCCAATTCCGCGTTCGACGATACTGTGGAAGGCTGTATCCGGAGTTGTATTTGCGTACGATCGAGCTAATGCGAATATAGCGCCGGACATATCTGGATAATTTGGATAGTCTCTGTTGTTATAATGGAATAGTACGAGCTCGACCATAGCAGTGGGCGGAAAGGAGACTTTGCTAAAGAAAGCTTCGCCTTCGACAAATCCGGAAGCTATAGAAAGAGTATGCAGATGAGCGAGGTGTATATTTTCAGATCCCCACGAAGATTGCTGCTCTGCTCGGATCGGAAAGGAATTCCATAATTTTAACGCTTCCAACTCTGGCATGCTCTTCAGCGCGCTTGCGAATTGCTTTGCAGTCGGCAAAGAAGTTTGCGGAAGGCCGCTCAGCGTGAGATGTGTCAGAGAGCGAAGGAGATGGGACTGTGAGGTCCAGTTCAAATGGCAGTTTTCCAACTCCAGCTGGGATAGCCGCCCTGTTTCGCATAGAATGTTTTCCGGGATAATAAGGGGGCCGGGGTCCACTGTCCATGGTGGAAAGCGCTCATAAGGAGTAACGCCCCTTTTCAAGCAAAGGCGCTCGAGTTGCGGAACAGACTTCGGAAACATTTCACGCAAGATATTCCACGAGTCCCAACTGAGATTTTCTAGTGAGAGCTGTCTGATACGGTGAATCTGGTGGAGAGCTGATACTATTCCCGAATCTATACTGTCTGTATCGGATATGATTACAAGGCTGCATTCTTTCGATCTTCGGAGCATTTCTTCCACCCATTTCCGATTTCCGATAGGTGGGGCGACCCACAGACTGGGTGAATTGACAGCGATATTCCGCCAGCGGCGACATACGTAGGTCAGAGTTATCCACTCCAACGGATTTGGTTTGTCGACCAACGAGGACGGAATTTGTGCAAGGGAGAAAGTTCTGCACATGATTTCGGGAGGAAGGCGTGAGATGGGTAGGAGGTCATTTCGTCGAGATTTCATAAAAAGGGGTGACAGAAGGTGCTCTTCTTTCGCGATAGATTTGTCAATCATACAGAGTGTCTCCTCGAGTGAAATTTTGTCATTGAGTGTGGGCAACACGGCCATTTCTGCGAAAAAAACTGTATCCAGCCGCTGGAAGCCGGAGTTGGGACTGTTAAAGTAGGTTCAAACTTGGTTCGAATGAATCACAAAATGGTCTACGAGTGTTTGATCGCATACCTTGATGGCCCCGAGCGCAAGTACGAGCGTACAGAAAACCTACAGTAAGTACTTATGTTTGCAGTATGTAGTCGTATGACACGCTATGTTTAGGGGCACAAAACACAACATATGGTTAGACAGCTTACGTCAGATCTTGGCAGCAACAAAAGTTGTCCCTGAATTCACTGCTCTGACTATTCCTTCCGTGAAGGTCGCTTCGTTTTCATCACTTGTTCTCTGACACTCATCACCGCTCTGCGCGCCTTTGGCCTTGCTTGCCGCCTTCTGCTCCTCCCGATACCAGCTCTTCAGCTGCCCCACATTCGTTACTTACATAGAACCCTTCGCCTTTTTCGCCTTCATTCGACCCTGTTGCTACGGCCTTTGTCCACCAGCAGCAGTCTTACTCAGCGACCGATTTACCGACGCACTACTCTGAACATCTTTTAAGTGTTTCTTTGACGTCTTAATACATCACAGCATGTCGCGCCCAGGTAAGCTTTCTGGCTCTGCAGCGCCCAAAGCGACATATCCTGACAATTTCGATCAATTCTGCAGCTACACGCCAGCATCGGTTGCCCAAACGGACCGATTACTCGCTCATCCCAGCGCCCCTAGGTACGTGGCCCACTGAAACTATCTCTATTCACGCCCTTCTCATGTACTATCCCTCAATGACAGACCTATCTTTGCCTTTGGCGACAGAGAAGTCACCGCTCCCTGCGATCATCGTTACGCCCTCGTCTCCATCCTCTGCCCGCGACTTTTCCATTGCGTTCCTTGCAGCCCCCCCTAAGCCGTCATTACGCCAACGCGTGACGTCGTACAAGCACTTCAGTGCCCCGAGCCTGCGCACCCGTACATTGGTCTTTTTGATCGTCGTGATGCTCATAATCGCGTGCCATCTCATCACACACAGCCTTGCTGCGCGGTATCCCCAATTCGAGCTTACCGTGCAAACTCCCGAAGTCGTTGCCGTGGACGCAAACATGGGCTGGTACGGTCTACGTCCGGTGTTCGGGCGAGGGGAGGGCGCTGAACATGTGCATCGACATGTGGTTGGGTCCAACTCGGTGGGAGCCTTATAATCGGTTCTGGTAACTTATATCTCCTCTCTGCATCATCATCACGGCACACTAGACTCCAGCAATGTCGAATTTAATCGGCTGTGCTCGGACTTTTTACATTAATGATACCGGCTCTTCGTCCTTCTCGCTGCTCTGCTCTGGCTTACCCATGGGCAGGGTGTGCATATTTTTGGGTGGTTTTGCTTTACGGTCTTCTTGATCGTATAGTACTTATTGACAGTTTATTTATATCAATGCAGTTCGTTTTTATTGGGAAGTTCAGGACGTCGGAGGTCAGAGTTTTGTTGGGATGATGCAAAACTGAAGCAGTTCCACGCTGATGAATTCGTTGCGCTTCCTGACGATTCTGCTATTCCAACCATTAGCCTCTTGTATAAAAGCACTCGTTGGATTGCAGTCCGCTCAAAGTTAACGCCAAATAAGGATGTCCTAGTTATCTCCCTCATATGTCAAGTGATAAATAGATATCGCTTGTTATCATCACCAACTGTCGTTCTATGCCTTTTGACATGATGAGTTAAGCTTGGTGGTGAAAGTGCCTGAGAACAAAACAATGACGCTGGTCGCCATTAAAGCTGTATTAAGTTCTCGCCTGTCGCTTGGACCTGATAGCTGTGGTACTGTTGAGTTGACCTGCCCGTAGCATTATCTATTTATCCATTCTTTGTGACTCATATCTTAACGTTTCTTGATGGAGTTTTGCGGCGCTTGCGGTTGGTCTGAAGCAGGCTATGCAGAAATCTCATCCTGCATGAATGTACAGAATTAATAGTACGAGCTGCCGTACTCCGTCGTCAGCTGCAGCACCGCACTAGGTTTTCTCAGCCGCCCCATTTGCGACTTTTCCTCTGAGATCCGAGCCTCGATTTCAGGTGTACCTAGAAGGCATGGACAGGCTTGTCCTTGTTTTCTCACTTTCCTGGCCATACTTTGACGGTGGGGCGTGTCGTCGGAATGTGTCACGTAAAAATGTCGCTGGATGGTGGCAGATTTAGATGCGCCCGCTGCAGTTATCTTTGTTGCACGACTGAAGAAGCGGCGGAGAGTCGGAGACCTCTGACCTGCCCATAAGACACACTGGAGAGCCTGGGTAGTAGGTACGCATGATAAGTCTCATTGTTATTAGTCTAGTCCGTACGCCACATTGACAGGCTGTGCGAGCTCGGCCTTCCTTATGCAGGTTGGATACCTGTTCTCAGGCACGACGTAAAGCTCCCTCAATAACATATCCCTGACGAATGGCCAAGCTAATGGTCCAGGCTTTTTTGGATATATAGCGGACAGTGGTTTGGAATTAAGATTTGCGAAGACGATATTCCTGGGAGCCCCCCGACTTCCGCTTCCTTTGCTCTGCGGCTGATCCTTCTCGTGCAAGCCTTCTTCCTGCCTCTTTCTTTCTGGTTTTAGATCAAGATGGTTCAAGACATCAACGCCACCTTCATACAGGCGAGAACCATAGCATTTGGTGAGCGCTTGTTCTCTATGAAGCATGCCCTGGAAGAGCGCTAAACAGCGCATTCGGTCGTAGGTGTCGCAAGCCTGTTCGGGTTCTTAGTCCTTGCGCTCGGGGCAGCGATCACGAATTACACGAGCGCATTTTGGGTTGGGAGCTACTTCCCCTTCGCCGCCTTGGGAATCGCGACCGGAATCCTCACTCTGCTATCGTTGCCCCCGATGTGAGCCATGTTATGCGTCTTGATCCCATCAAACATAGGCGCTTATTTCGTCTATGTATAGGCTTTTCCTCTCTACCCAACGCAAGGGCGTTATTACCAACAAGATCGCTTTCGAGCTTGCTTGGACTTGTACGTTCTTTTTTGCGACTGTACAACTGCCTATCTTTTTGACTTCGGTTTTCTTTTGTCGAAGGGTTCCTCTGGATCTTGTGGCTCTCTCTTGCCGGCTCATCTACGGGCACGTTCTGGTTTGGGAACTGTAGCACATGGTGGAGTAAGTCCTTCCCTGCGTTGTAGGACATGATTCATTACTCACCGACAAAAAAAAATATAGCTGGTAAAGGCGAGACGATGTGCCACGAGAGTCAAGCCGTGACCGCCTTCGCTTTCATCACTTGGATCATCCGTCAGTACCATCTTGCTGCAACACTCTTTATTATCGCAAATCTCTGATATTTTCTGTCTTCTTGTAGTCCTCGCCTACAATGCCACCCTTCTCTTCTTTGCTCTCAGACAGCACATGCGCGGCAACACGGGCATCTGGATGGGCTACGTCACCGAAACCGACTTCACCGCAGTAGGACCCAATTCGAGCGGTGTCCCAGCCAAAAGCTTTGAGGCAGCCAACCAATACTCGGCCTATCCTGCTGCTCAGCAGACAAGTCCCTATCCCCAGGTTCAGGCTTAGAGTGTCGACATCACTGCAACTTGAATTTGTCTCTTTTTTTGTCCCTCTCCTCTATATACCTGGCGGTTGTCGCCATTCGTAAATTTACCTTGTTCCTGAGATCTAACGGAATTTGAATGATGTTGTATGTCTGTATGCAATCGAATTGTTATTTTCTCTCTAAGTACATAACATCCAGCATATCTAATGCTGAACGAATATATTCAAGAATATTACAATTTATTCCTTATCAAGATTAGTAGCCCGTTTTCGATGAGACGATTATTGCCTTGACGGAGTGTTCAGCGTTACAAAATGAGAAAAGCCGCGAGGTTAGAGATAGGCGGCATCGAGGGCAGAGGATGGCAGTTGCCGGAGCCCCAACATCACGCTGTCACAAATTACAACCAGCCACAACGCAGCGTCGCAGACTGCAGCCCCACTCCTTCCGTCAAATTGTACCTCATCTGTACCCCAGAACATTGGAATTGAACGCACTGGAAAGCAGAGTATATGTCAATGTACGTTGTCGTTATGTAACCTTGCCTTATCCTTTTGAATTGAAGTAGCAAAGATGGAAGGATCGCCCACAACAAACGGGAATATCTCCGTAAAAGAAACGCTCGAAAGGATCGACGACATCATCAAACAGCAGCAGGATTCGTGTAACAAGCTCCAGACTTGTATTCTGGCTATGAAACTTCAGAGAAACGGCTTGCTACCGATCTCCCGCCTTCCCCCCGAAATCATGTGCTATATTTTCACCCTTGGGCACTTTGGAGAGCCAAGAAGGGATCGTTTGGATTGGATACATTTCACCCATGTGTGCCGCCATTGCAGGGATATAGCTCTCAACTCACCTACTTTGTGGGTTGACCTCCCCATCGGAAATTTCCGCTGGGTCAAAGAAATGCTCGAGAGATCGAAGGGATCAGGGCTTATAATCGAAGTCCCTCCATTCTTCACTCCTCGGGATCCAGGATTGGAGCTTGCCTCCGCACATTTATGCCGTATCAAAACTCTGTGTCTACGGGGTCTTAGTCAAGCTACGTGGACTGGCTTCCAAAAGGTGCTATCGGGATCCGCTCCACAGTTGAGGTCTTTACGCCTAATGCAACAGTGTCTTTACGATGTCCCAGATGCCCTTCAACAGCCTCTTCTTATTTCGGGAGATGTTCTGTGCCAAACAGAACAGCTACGCAAGCTCGAGTTGATCAAATTTCAGGTCAACTGGAACTCTCATTCTCATCTCCTTCGCTCTCTCACGCATCTCAAGCTGGACGTAACATCACTCCCAGCGACATCTGTGATGACTGACAAGCAGTTTATGGATGCGCTAAACAACATGCCTGATCTAGAGGTCTTGGACCTTGCCGACGCATTTCGAGCTCAAAATTATACACAGGGATTGTGGGCATCCGAAAACATACACCTCGCCCGTCTTCGAACTCTCGATATCTCTTCTGAAATTGCAGAAGTCGAGGCCTTCTTTCGTTGCGTCTCCTTTCCACCATCAGCAGAGGTTTGGGTCTCATGTCGTGAATCTCGTCGTCAACCCTCTGTTAATCCAGATTTCTCCGGTGTTATTTTTGGCCTTGCCCGGTCATACTCTAACGCACTGTCGAAAGTGGTTTTTCGAAGCCTGATTGTTGAAGAAGTTACTTTGGAGGCTGTTAAAGTCGAACTATTCGCGGACGATTTGGCAGATATACACCCAATCCAGGATACCACCTCTGATGCCACCGCCCTACTGCAATTGGAATTTATAATTTCTCACAACAATGGTTCATTCTACAGGAAAAGCTTTTGCATGACATTTTCAGCGGTCCGATGCGTCTAATAAATGATCTCTGGTATCTATACCTTGGGGAGATGCCGACTGGGATTTTCGACACTGTAGCAATCGATAATGCATTGGGAGCCCTACCTCAGCTACGTTCTCTTGGAATAGTATGCGATTTGGGAGGATATGTCTTCAAGTTGCTGGAGCAGCCGCTGCAGGACTTGAGCCATCCAGAGGGTTTAGGTGCAATACCTGACCAAATTCTCTATCTCCCAGATCTCTCCTCGATCGCTCTTTATATAGTAGACTTCATCGAGGACGTCACAACGGAAGACGGGAACCATCTCATGACAGTGGAGTTCCTGCAAGACTGCCTCATTCGACGTTACGAATTTGGCGCAGCGATAGAAAGGCTGACTCTGCGCTCTTGCTTCGGACTTTCGGACGAGGACGTACGGTTGCTGCGGGAAATTGTGGTTGATATTGACTGGGATGAATTTTAGATCCGAGGCGCGAAAAGGAGGAAAGAAGAGGATTCTGGCGCTGGCTGTCTTCGAGTAATTTCTTAAACTCTTGAAGCGTATGATAATATCAATGGCAAAATTTTAATGCACAGATCCGGCTTTTTATTAGTATTTTATGTACTTCGTATTATTTTGAATCTGAAATCTGATTACAATCGGCAAATGCCTGTTGAAAGAAATCCATACATTGCATATTAAATGCTAGCTTCCGAGTCATGCCAGATACGCATTATGTTCGCATCTATGGTGTAACTGGCATATTTGCGTGCACATGCTGCAGTGTAGGATTTGGTGGGTGTCGGTGACGCGGTGACGAGTCGTTCTTTCACCGTGACGTGATTCGGTGTTTCCTATCCCTTGCCACTCATTCATCTGCGGCAGAATCCAGATCGCAGCATTGAGCTATTGAACAGTCACCACCATTCAACCAAGGGTATGTAATCATTTAGATCAACCTATGGTGAACCTATCGAACCTCTTTCAATAGTCCGAGCTCCGACGTGGTTAGGTGCATTCTAAGCGATGGACGGGCTGCCCACACTCAATGAGAGGATGTCAATCGCAGAAACGCTCCGTATAATCGACGAATCTATTGCTGAACAACAAAAGGCTATTGACGAGCTCCTCAAACCCCTTCGAGCCTTGAAATATCATCGAAACACTATCATACCCATCTCACGCCTTCCTCCCGAACTTCTGTGCAGGATTCTCTCCCTGGCACAGGTACCGCACCCTACGGCAACCGAACCAAATCTGTTGGAGTGGATAAATCTGACATACGTATGTCGCCACTGGCGGAACATCGCTATCAGTTCGCCCAGTCTATGGGTTACGCTGCCTATTGGAAATCATAAATGGGTCAAAGAAATGCTCCGCAGATCGAAAGGGTCCAGCCTTGTAATCAGATCCGACACGGGAAAGGCCTCAGCAGAGTCAGGGATAGTGCCAGCTCTCCGAGAAATTCACCGTATCAAAGAGCTATCACTACGAAATTTCAATTCAGACGCATGGCATTCTATACGAGAAATGTTAACGAAGTCCGCTCCGCAACTTGAACGTTTTTGCTTGCAGGGTTTCGACTCAGCCTGGGTGGAGATGGATTCGGATTCGCAACGCTTCGTTATCTGGGATGATATTCTATGCAAAACAGAGAGTCTACGTCAGCTGGAGTTGGAGTACTGCCATTTGAGCTGGGATTCGCACTCCCATCTCTTTCGCTCTCTGACGCACCTCAAATTGAAGGATCTTCCGCGTAGTTCCCTGCCCAGCGGAAAGCAATTGATGAATACGCTGAAAAGCATGCCCGACTTGGAGGTCTTAGCTTTATGGAATTCCCTTCCGAGCCAGATGGATCAGCAATCTTCGTGGGGATCTGAATATACCCATCTTGCGTGTCTTCGCTCCCAATCTATAAATTCCAAACACGTTGCATATCTTGAGGCTTTCTTTCGCTACGTCATGTTTCCACCCACTGCCATAGTCAAGATCGTTTGCTCTGACGATCATACCTCTAGACGACTCCGTACTCTGGCTGGTGCTATAAATCAAGACACATATTACTCTGGCTTTATCATTGCGCTAGCCCGATCATACTCAGCGATAACTCTCGATACAACTTTCCACAGCCTCAAACAATACCGAGATAGCGACGATGAACATGAATGTCATCTGCTGTTTTTTGCGGACGCATTCAACTTGAATGAGATAGTCAAAACAGCCGCTATTGCTCATTTGGATTTGTCGTTGTCTTGCGGCAGTCCCGACGTCGTCAGAAGGGTTATAACCGACATTTTCGATAGCAGTATACCTCTACACAACATCAGTTGTATATATCTCCGCGATGACATATCTGGGCTCGACAGCGAAACGATAGCAAACACATTCGGACTCAAGCTGCCTCTGTTGCATTCGGTTGTGGTTTCAGGAAATGGAGCAAGACCGTTTTTGAATACAATGCATCTTGGCATAGACGGAGAAGCTATACGATCCGGAGAAACCCCAATCCAGGAGCTCTATTTCCCCGGTGTCTCCTCGGTCGGTTTGCATGAAATAACTTTTCATGGCGACACGCACCCGCATTTCGACCTGGCACCACTGCCCATTGAATTGCTCCAGAATTTCCTCATCCAGCGTTGTGAGCTCGGCACGCCAATAGAAACACTGGTTCTGTGGGGTTCACGTTTCGACATCTATGACGAGGATATAAAGTTATTAGAGGAAATAGTGGTTAATGTTGAGCGGCAAATAGAATTGAAGGACGATGAGAACTCACTGGACTGGAGCAGTCGGTCCCCATCAAACGAGGGAGACGAGGGAGAGGTAGAGGAGGAAGCTGAAGAGGCATGGAGAGAATGAATAATTTGGTTTGTCGATTGCGATACACAATTCGCCAGGCTGAACTGATTTTTTTTTTTTTTTTGTAGCCTGTAGAACCTCTACAAGGCTTCGAATAATATTCAGATGTTCACTATCACTATCTTGCTAAAGGGATGATCTTCGAATTTCTTTGAGACTCTTTTGTTCATGCGCAGTTGATAAAAAAAAAGAATAAGAATTGAGAAAGGTCAAATGTTTCCGTTACCATGATTCATCAATTTGATGGCAGTGTGCGGCGTGCGCACTGCGCACAGGGCAGGCAAGGTATGTCGAAAGGTTAAATAAGCGTCCTCAAGCATGACAGGAGCATGCATTCTGGTGCAAATAAATAGCTGCGTTCTTGAACAAGGGATGTACAAAAGGCGACAGTGAGACTTGTCAGAAATGGAGAAAACACAGCCCTCAGCCACATTTGGCCATAAAAGGCAAGCATACGAGCCTGCCCTCACGCAAATCGGATAAGCCCAGCAAGGACTAGTTTGCTGGTTGATCTACCCTTCGCCCATCATCTACCGGAGCACTTCTAGGTAAGTCTTTGCTCGTCGTGGCCGGCGTCGGCGTCGCGGGCAGCATGTTGAGTAACCGCTGACGTATCATTCCATCTCTTCATTCTGCTCTGCTGCTGCGCATTCCGCATCGCCTATAAATCGGTGTCCAATCCGACTGTGCAACTTGCAGCTCACTTCACCAGCCCCCGCAACTTATCTTTTTCACTTCACTTTAACGAATAATCGCAATGGAGGAGGAAGTCGCTGCTCTCGTGCGTACAAATTCTTCCGATTGAACCTTGTTTCGCTGATGAACATGCCGTATAGGTTATTGACAATGGTTCCGGCATGTGCAAGGCTGGCTGTACGTGTTTCCTTCTTCATCTAGTCGATTTCTGGCTAATCAGAGCTTTTATTTAGTTGCTGGTAAATGACTTCTGTCGGTTGTGGCTGTTTGAGGCGTTGCTGACGTGTCTGCAGGTGATGATGCCCCTCGTGCCGTTTTCCCGTAAGTTGTATTTATTCGTGCATCTATGCATGAACGGAACCCTTACACGCCATATGCAGTTCAATCGTCGGTCGCCCCCGTCACCAGGGTGTCATGGTCGGCATGGGTCAGAAAGATTCTTACGTCGGGTAAGCCCCTGACACAACATGGCACGCGAAAAATCCTCACAGAACCCACAGTGATGAGGCTCAATCGAAGCGTGGTATCCTCACATTGAAGTACCCCATCGAGCACGGTATCGTCACCAACTGGGACGACATGGAGAAGATCTGGCATCACACCTTCTACAATGAGCTCCGTGTCGCCCCCGAGGAGCACCCCGTCCTCTTGACTGAGGCCCCCCTCAACCCCAAGGCTAACCGTGAAAAGATGACCCAGATCATGTTCGAGACCTTCAACGCCCCCGCCTTCTACGTTGCCATCCAGGCCGTGCTCTCCTTGTACGCCTCTGGACGAACAACCGGTATCGTGCTGGACTCTGGTGATGGTGTCACGCACACCGTGCCCATCTACGAGGGTTTCGCTCTCCCCCACGCCATCCTCCGTCTTGATCTCGCTGGCCGTGATCTCACTGATTTCCTGATCAAGAACTTGATGGAGCGCGGTTACCCCTTCACCACCACCGCCGAGCGCGAAATCGTCCGCGACATCAAGGAGAAGCTCTGCTACGTCGCCCTTGACTTCGAGCAGGAGCTCCAGACCGCTGCCCAGTCCTCGGCCCTCGAGAAGAGCTACGAGCTCCCTGATGGTCAGGTCATCACCATCGGCAACGAGCGGTATGTTTTCTATCCGCGAAAGGCTAGATGATGATCATGTGACTTATATGACGCCATTCAGATTCCGCGCCCCCGAAGCGCTCTTCCAGCCCGCATTCCTTGGTCTTGAGGCTGCTGGTATCCACGAGACTACGTATGTCGCACACCTTGTCTCCCTCAATTTTTTCTGAACCTTTTTTTTTCTTTCTTTCTCTTTTCCTATAGCTACAACTCGATCTTCAAGTGTGATCTTGATATCCGTCGCGACCTGTACGGCAACGTCGTCCTCTCCGGAGGCACCACCATGTTCCCTGGTATCTCTGACCGTATGCAGAAGGAGCTGACGTCCCTGTCGCCCTCGAGCATGAAGGTCAAGATCGTGGCGCCCCCCGAAAGGAAATACTCTGTCTGGATCGGTGGTTCCATTCTTGCCTCGCTGAGCACCTTCCAGAACCTCTGGTGCTCCAAGCAGGAGTACGACGAGTCGGGTCCTGGAATTGTCCACCGCAGTGCGTTAATTTTTGTTTTCTTTGGTTGCCGTTTGCCGACGTTCTCTGATCGTTTTACTTTACTTATTTTACAGAGTGCTTCTAAACGATTACGACAACCTTATGAGAGGAGTGAGTGGTGCAAAACTTCTGGGCGTAGAGAGCGAGGGGTGTGGCGGTGGAATCTTAATCTGTGTGCTGTTTTTCGGCGTCGACTAGCAAATACATCTTGTCTTTTAATTCTCTATACGAGTGTTAGGTCTTTTTTGTGTGTGACGGAGACGGATATCGGCGGTGCAGATTTGAAGTCTCTGGTGTCGGATACTGGCGCTGCGCTGCAGAGTGCTGCTCTCAGGCTTCAGCGCTTCGCGCCGTCATTACATTATCTTCTTGCGTCTCATCGTTTTCGTTCGATATAGTCGCGACTTTCTGAACGGACAGTTCTGGTGCTATGTCACACCTGTGACATATAGGCTATAGTCACATGGACAGGACGCGACTCTGCTTTATTCAGTCAACGATCCGCCAATAAGTGGTTCGAAACTCTTGATATCATCTCTCTGAGTGATTATTTCTGCATCAACACGTCGTACTTAGTGTGAAGATTGATCTTTTAATTGCCTTTCACTTGACTGAACAATCTGGAGCAATTAGCGGAAGTGTTGCATCTCTTTATTCAGGTATGTGGTCGAACAACGAGTCTTCTCAAATTCTTCTGGTGGAACTCTTGTTTTTTTGGCTAACCTACTGTTGCCTTGAAATTAATCTCTGCACAGTCCGAAGCGGCTAGATATCTTCTCGAACATGAACGTAACCTTGCCCGCACTCGATGAGAGCATGCCGCTGGAAGAAACCCTCCGGATAATTGACGAAGCCATCCAAAAGCAGCAAAGGGCTATTGACGAGCTTCACATTCCTCTTTTCGCTCTGAAGTCTCAACGAAATGCCTCTGTGCCAATCTCCCGCCTTCCCCCCGAAATTTTGTGCAGGATCTTCTCCTTTGCGCAAAAACGAGAACTGGATATAAAGGGGCGCAAAGTAGCACCGTTGGAGTGGATCAACCTGACCTACGTCTGTCGCCATTGGCGAAGAGTTGCCGTCAATGCACCCAGCTTGTGGGTCGACCCGCCTATTGGAAATTTCGAATGGGTCGCGGAAATGCTCCGAAGGTCGAAAGAGTCCAGCCTCGTCATACATATCGACGACGAGATGCTGGGAATGGAGCTCGCCCTTGAAAATATACACCGTGTCAGAGAGCTGTTGATTCGACATGTCAGCTCAAAGCAATGGAACATCATACAAGGAATGTTACTAGTGTCTGCTCCGCGACTCGAACGACTTTGCCTGGTGAGAAAGAAGGTTGCCAGGCACTATGATCCTGGTGGAAGAGTCAGGCACACATTGGCACCCTTCTCTATCTTTGAGGATATTCTACGGGAAACAGGACCGCTACGCCAACTGGAATTGGAAGACTGCAAATTGAGCTGGATCTCACACTCCCATCTCCTTTCCTCCCTGACGCATCTCAAGCTGCATGATATTTTGTACCCTTTGAAAAATTCGACGTTTGCTGTGACTGAAAAGCAGTTCATGGATGCATTGAAAAGCATGCCTGATCTGGAGGTTTTAGACCTACGATATGCCTTGCCGGAATTCGAAGCAGAGCAGCAAGTTTCACAGTTGTCCGAAGATATACATTTCCCCCGTCTTCAAACTCTGCACATACATGATTCCGTAACTGCCGAATTCGAAGCTTTCTTTCGCAACGTCACCTTCCCATCTACTGCCATGGTCAAGGTTGTATGCCAAGAGTGGGGTTCGGACGGAACCAGTCACGACGACGATGATTTCAATGAACCCTGTCCAGATTATTCGGAGATTATTTCGGGGGTACTTCGATCATATTCAAACCTGCGTCCAGAGGCAGCTTTCAAAAGCCTTATGCTACAGCGATCGGGGCCATACCAATACAGTGGGGGAATTCGATTGAAATTATTCACGGAAATTTTCGATGATTTTGATATGATCAGTCGCATCGCTCCCTCGCGTCTGGATTTGTTGTTTCGTTGTACCATGGTCCCACAGGAAACTACACAGATTTTCAGCGACATTCGCACTAGTGGGATCTTAGACGACATCACACATGTATGTATTCCCGAGTGGGTAGGGCCTGAGCTCACTGCCAAAGCGATGGCAAATACATTGGGACAGCTGCCTGGGATACAGTCAATGGTGGTGGCGGGTAGTGCAACAAAAACCTTTCTAGAGTCCATCGTTCTTGTTTCACGCTTGTCAGCTGCCGCAACCTCTGGATCTAGCGGAAACTCAAAACTAGCAGTCCCTTTCCCCTGCCTCTCCTCGATCTATTTGTCCCAGGTAGAATTTGTGGAGCCCCATCTGGTCGAGCGCCAAGACGCTCAACCAATATCAGTCAAGCAACTCCAATGCATTCTCATGCGTCGTTGTGACTTCGGTGCGCCAATAGACATGCTATTCCTTCAGAAATGCTCCGGAGTCTCTAAGGAGGACAAAAAATTACTAAGGGAAATCTTGGTTAATCTTGAGCCCTATAGCAGCGATGATGAGAGCGACGAGGATGAGCAAATGGAAGAGGATGAGCAAATGGAAGAGGATGAGCAAATCGAAATGGAAGAGGATGAAGAGGATGAGCATTTTGACTCTTTAGCTGAAGCTCATGATTCCTTGTAGGCCGATATTTTTGTTTGACCTCAGGCGGTTGAGACTGGCTTCGTATTCAAGCTTATTCAAGTCGTATTACGATGTCTTTAAACCAATAGTCGCGCGGAAACTGGCGCACGAAGCCTACTTACAAACCGATGCAGTTTTGGCGAAATTCTCAGGGCAAGTGCTGCAAGCAACACCTGCTTAGACCTGCTTACAATTTTCACTTGATATTCACGCTAGCCACCATCCACTGTGGGTCAGTGACTCTAAGTAATGTTGAGTCCTCACAGGCCCCCACATAGACTGGATTATGATGCTTATGCATACAGCTAGCGACGCAAGTCACAAAGCCAAAATGAACAATGCCGTCGCGTCTCTACACTCCAGCAACACTCCAGTACACTCCGCTGCGGATCTGTCATCCAGAGGCGGCTCACTACCATAGTCGTACGACTTGTTCTTCAGATGTGCACAGCGCTTGCGCGCCGAGCAGCGACTTGATTCGAACGTCGGCGGATCCGCAAGCGCCTTGGAAAAGCTTGGCAAAAGCAGCAGCGGCGAGTAATGATTCGGGTCATGATGCATGACGCGCAGCCCTCGCAGCTCGCAGCGCTCCAACCTTTGCGTCCCAAGGGACGGGCGGGCTATTTCCCTCTTGTCATGGTTGTTGCTGGTCTTCGGATGAGCTATTGCGTACTGCGGCGTATTCTTATGGGCTTGTATAAAGGCCACCGTTTGTTTCTTGGAAAAGGCACCCCAGAATTTGTATTCAAAGGTACTGCGTACTTACTACTGCATCTCTTACTCGAAGGACAACAATTTGAAGAATCGAAATGGAAGACGAAATCGCAGCTCTCGTACGTTCTAAGCCAAGCTTGGCTTCGGGTTTTGGAGGCTATATCTTATCTGACTATGGTTTGCACAATAGGTTATTGATAATGGCTCCGGCATGTGCAAGGCTGGCTGTAAGTTGTGTTTACTGCCCTTATTCTGTGTATTTTTGCTGATTATTTATGCTTCTAGTTGCTGGTAAATGAATTACAACATAAGATCGCGAGACTTCACTAATAGTAATACTTTCCTAGGCGACGACGCCCCTCGTGCTGTTTTCCCGTGAGTTCCTTTATATATAAATTTTGTCTACCAGCTAAGGTGTCATTAGTTCTATTGTTGGTCGTCATCGGTATGATGGCGTCATGGTCGGCATGGCTCAGAAGGACTCTTATGTTGGGTACGTCCCTTAATTTTGAATAGCCCTCAAATCCTATACTATACTTATATCAACCTCCGGTACCCAGTGATGAAGCCCAAGCAAAGCGTGGCATCCTTACCTTGAAGTACCCCATCGAACATGGGATTGTGACTAACTGGGACGACATGGAGAAGATCTGGCACCACACCTTCTACAATGAGCTGCGCATCGCGCCGGAGGAGCACCCCGTCCTCCTCACCGAGGCGCCGCTCAATCCCAAGGCCAACAGGGAGAAAATGACGCAGATCATGTTCGAGACGTTCAACACTCCCGCGTTCTACGTGTCCATCCAGGCGGTGCTGTCCCTCTACGCGTCCGGGCGCACCACCGGTGTCGTTCTCGACTCGGGCGACGGCGTCACGCACGTTGTGCCGATCTACGAGGGCTTCTCGCTGTCGCACGCGATCCTCCGCCTTGACCTTGCTGGAAGAGACCTTACCAACGGTTTGGTCAAGAATCTCACGGAGCGCGGGTACTCGTTCACTACTAGCGCGGAGAGGGAGATCGTGCGCGATATCAAGGAGAAGCTCTGCTATGTCGCGCTCGACTTTGAGCAGGAATTAATAACCTCGGCACAGTCCTCTGCTTTGGAGAAGAATTACGAGCTTCCTGACGGTCAGGTCATCACGATTGGGAGTGAACGGTATGCATTTTTCGAACTTTTACCCTTCCTTCATATTTTGGCTCAATATCTCACCACCCACCTTAGCTTCCGTGCCCCAGAGGCGCTCTTCCAACCAGCCTTCCTCGGCCTCGAAGCCGCCGGCGTCCACGAGACGACCTACAACTCCGTCTTCAAGTGCGACGTCGACGTCCGCCGCGAGCTCTACAACAACGTCGTGCTCTCGGGCGGCACCACCATGTTCCCTGGCATCGCCGACCGTCTGCAGAAGGAGCTCACGGCGCTCGCGCCGTCCAGCGTCAAGGTCAAGGTCATCGCCCCGCCCGAGCGCAAGTATTCTGTGTGGATTGGAGGCTCGATCCTTGCTTCGTTGAGCACCTTCCAGAACATGTGGGTCTCTAAGGAGGAATACGACGAGTCGGGCCCTGGAATCGTCCATCGCAGTACGTTTTTTTTCACCTAGTGTTTTATACGGTCGGTTTTGGTTTTCTAACTCACAACACTTTTGCTTGCTTTCTTACAGAGTGCTTCTAAGGATAGTATCAATCGATATCCGTTTGTATCTGGAGTCGTAAATTTTTTAGGAAACCACAAAACATGGACTGGGGATGAGGATGGTAATGATTGATGTCAGTTTGGAAAAAATATATACGCTGAGCGTTGGCCGCCTACTTCGATACGTGTTTGTAACATGTCTGTTTACCTACCAGTGAACAATCGTTGTTTGTGGCTATATCATCTGGACTCACTAGTTAAGCCTTCAACGTCAGGAATCATGACACGGGCAAGGTCAACAGCATTCTCAAAATTTGTGTATAAGCGAGTTCTAAGGGCAGAAGGTTAGGTGAATACCGATGGTATTCAACCACGCGCATCATTTTCGGAAGGGAATTCTTAAAGGTGGGGGATAAAATGAAACTGAATTGGCTTCCAGCTTTCGAATGAATTAATAAGTAGATGTATCTTCGTTGACATTGCCAGTGTAGCGATGTATTCCACCATACATAATCCACATATAAATAAACTATTGAACAAGAATCATACCCAATATGATACAAATGTTTCAATGCTTTTTCTTTTTCTTCCCATCGTTCGCAGGAGCTGAACGGATAGCGCCCAAGACCTGTTGTAGGTCTTTGTCGCCATTCTTTTCTTTCTTGACTGGATGGGCGTCGGAAGATACGTCTGTCGTTCCAGCGCTCTCCGATAGGGCCGCCTTCTTGATTCTTTTACCCAGCTTCTCATTGAATAGAGCGTCAATTTCATTCTCAGGGTGGGATTTCCGTTTCCGAGATTCGGGTTGAGCTGCTGGTTCATGTTTCGCGGGAGGCGGTGCCGCAGTTTGCAGCTTTTCTTGGTCTTGGGCACGCTTCCTTTCCGATTGCAGGTTTCGCCAATCTTCTGGGCGGCGCTGGAGCAGATATAGGTTGAGGTTACGTGCAAAGAATTTGCCATAATATGATGCTGCGAGTGCTTGCTCTTGGTTCACAAGTGACCGTGCAATTTTTTCCTGGAAAGGCATAAGTTAATCTTTCGAAGCGATAACACGAGGAGATATGAATTTACTTTTAGATATGTATCGGCGAAAGCCCAACACCGATCTCCAACACGACTCCCAAGCTTGTCATCAACCAGGACATGATAGTGGCCGATAAAGTCCATGACGAACTGTCGTTTTACTTTTGGAAGAATTGTTGGGGAGTCCAAGAGTTCATCGAAGATGCGTGATCCAGCAGCATTGTGAGATATTTTGATACGCTCTTCAATAGGAAGTGAATTGATGCTAGCAAGACGGCTTAGAACTGGGCGGTGTTCGTATTCATGACAAACGACTATACCTATCGGTAATGAAGGCGTTGAGCGCTTCGGGTAGTCTAAGCAATGACTGTAATAAGATGCTTCCTTGCGTTTTGGGTTCGAGGGGATCTTGAGGTGCTGGAGCATGTCCGTGTCGATTTCCGTGATGTGATGATGGGTCATCTGCGGGCTTCGATGATTGGCTGGCGACAGCAGCTCGATATTCCTAAAAATAAGAACATCAGCACGGTGAAAGACATACAAACTATGACAGATGCTAACCGCTACTGGAAGAAGAGTTAATGCGCATGGTACTATCAATCTTTTGTCTTCGGCTGTTTCAAGGTTGAAGGCGGCGTATACGGCCTACAATTCAAAAGTCATATAGTTAAGATGGGCAAGAGGGCATAACCAGTATTCACTGACCTCTATGATCTGTTGTCCTGACAGTTTAAGAGTAGAGACTCTGTCAACAACCGCTCTTAATACACCAGTCCTAGAAGTTCCTAGAAGGGAAGAAATTTGCTCAGCCTACAGACCACGGGTAAAACTCAGAAGGACTGACGAATTAATTTGTTCCATGTCCCATCAAGCTCTTCGAAAAGACCCGACAATTGGGATTCTGAAACGCTCTCCAAAGCCTTCGCAAGCACAAAATTGGCGACAGGATGGGCTGCCAATCGCGCAAGTTTGCCTTTGAAATACGTTTTCCAAAGGGCGTTGAACGCATCGTCTGGACAACGAGACACGATAATCTCCAAAAGGTGAGACGAGTTGGGATCTCGGAGGAGAGTGCCAAGATAATCCGACTCCTCGATGTCAGCGCAGGGATTGCTTTCTAGAAAGTAATTGAGTCGACGAGGTAGAATTTAATACAAAAACACGCACTACATGTGGTGATGACGCCCGCCATCACTCTGTCCATCAAAGAGTTGGATTCATTAGACATATCTTGGTCCGCCTCAACTTCCAATAGCATCTGGTCAGACGTGTAAGCCTACGCAGTTGTGCGAGCGACAAGAATAATAATAGATCACCTGTAAGCCAGGACAAGAGACTTTATTCGCTGCCATAGCTCGCGTTTCGTTTTCGTCCAGTTGATCGCGGACCATCTGCACAAATCTCCTAGCCATCTGTCGGAATTCGGGAGGAGTGCTTCTTAAAGTCTCTTTTCCTTTTCCTTTATCTTCAGAGAAGACAGATTTCATTTGTCCCTGACGCGCTTTCCAGGCTGCGCTCTTCTTAGAACGCACAGCGGATTGCGAGTTTTCTTCAGATGCCGAGAGGTTTGGCGAAAGTAGCAAGAGTAAACTGCGGACAACATGCGAAGCGAATGGGTCCATCACGAGTGAAGAAAAGTTTGGAAGAAGTTCCTATAGTTGGAGTGGAACTTGAGCAAAGTGTTAAGATAGAAAGATATGGTCACGGACCTCGCAAATATCCAAAACAAGCTGTGATAATGTACGCAGTTCTCCCTCCTCCTCAGATACAGGAATAGCCGGAGTAATTCCTTTTGCCTGATGGAATAATGAGATCAAGTAATTAGGTTAGGAATCACAACTAACCTCTCTTGAGATGGTATCTCGTGCTACAGTGAAAAGCGTTTGGCACACATGGGAAGCGAACCGATGTCGGACGAGAACATCATACCTAGTAAGTTGGATTATCGTTAGCAGGAGGTCAAGTGTACACAGTGACCATACGACTTACGAACCCGCCAGACTATCCACGAAAACCCTTCGAACGAAATCATCCATGGAATACGACATTCTCTCCAGGATTACAGAACAATCTGGATCTGTCGCTAGCTGTTTTTCCTTCTTCTGCATCTCTTGAAGAGCGGCTGTAAAGAACATCCTCTTATCTAACAGAATACAATATCGTCAATTGCCTCCACTTTTCATTGACGAATAGACATACGCTCATTGGGGTCGACGTCTCCGTCTGTTGCCGTTTCATCTCGATTATCTTGCCAATTACGAATCTGAACATCCACCGTTCTGAAGTATGCTTTCACATCGGCGTCGACGTAGCCAAAAGGTGCTTCAGGGTTGACTTCCTCCGTCTGGCCCGAAGCTGGCACTATCCATGATGGTTCTCCTCGCGGTTCTTCTATTGGCTCGACATATTCCTGCGTATACTGAGGCTCTTCTTCGTGTACTTTCTTATGTTTCTTTCCTCGCTTTCTATTTTCTCGGGGCATTGAATGGAATGCAGGGAAGGTCGAGATTTGGTCAGGTAACGATCAAAGAGGCAGCTGGTCATTACGATTTCGGAGAAAAATAGAGCACCTCCAATCACGTGATATGTAAATGCTGCACTAGTACTAGCGAGCACGACGAGCTTGAGAGCTTCACTGCAAATCTATTTGAAAATCTGTCCAAAATCTATCCTATCTGTTATATCGCAATTTAATTCAGCTCGTAACGTCGATTGAAATTTTATACAAGAGTCAACAAGTGGCCAGTATTAATTATTCAGTCAATTTAAACCTCGATAACACCCGAATTCCTCCATTTACATGTGACAGTATGACCACAGATGACCACGTTTACCAACGGTAGAAGAACTAAATCAAGAGCAAGATATATCAAAATATGCAGTATTCAAGATGAAAGCAAGACGATAAACAGCTAGAACTGGGATTCATGCACCTTTGTTCTCTTTCACCCATTCGTCTTCATTCCCCCCGGGCCCCAATATACGCAGATGCGTCCCATATGACGTTAGTTACTATCTTCTCGAGCAGCCAAATATCTTCTTCAAAGACTCCAAAACAAGCCAGGAGAGTCAATTTGTCCAACCCCGTGCCATGTTTACAACGATACGCGAGGGAGCGTCGAAGTATTTCAGTTGATAGTGCTGGGTCTTCAACCAGATGGTCCTCCATAAAAGTTATGTCGTACAGATAGAAAAAGGAGAGACAAGGGAAAGAGAGTGAACGGCCTGAGTTTCTGCTCGATCCAGCAGTATCCGCAAAGTGAGAGCGGTAGGTCATTGCATCGAGAACACATCTTGCTGCATCGCTAGCTGCTAAGACCGAATGCACCCTAGGTAGCTTTCCAAACGTCTTTGCTATTGTTTTGAATGTGAGTCCTTCTATATCCTCGGCGAAGAATACCTGCGTGATGTCGTTCACAGGTATCCTACTAGCGAAAAGGTCGCTGAGAACCTTTGCAATAATGACGTCTGTTTGTTCGTGGTCAGAATAAAATGCTAAATCCAGATGAGCGGTGGCATCGACGTGGCGGATCATCTCAAAATGTTTCAATCCCTCCGTAAATAGCTTCAGTCGAATCCCCTGGTGATTATACCGACCAATACTTTGGCGGAGGATGAGATTTTGGAACATCAGAAGATTTGCGTTTGAAAATGATCGGGCCAACCCCGAGATGATGCCAGAGAAATCTGGCTCGTGATTGCTATTCGTGTCGTGGCATACAATGCGGACCACAGTGGTTGGTGGAAAAGTGATGGAACGAAAGAGGGTTTCGAGTTCGGGAATCTTTGAATCGTGTATATGTAGGGTTCGAAGACGGGCGAAATGTACGTCTTCAGACGCCCATGAAGACTGTCGCTCTTTTTCGAGTGGAAGAGATTTGTATAGGTCCAAAGATTCCAATTCGAGCATACTTGCGAGAATATCCACAAAGCGAGTTCCAACGGGCATAAAATCTCGCAGAACCTCGTGAAGCGTGAGATGTGTAAGAGAGCGAAGGAGATAGAAATCCCAGGTGAACCCGCAGTTGGACAGCTCTAAATGGCGTAGCCGGTTTGTTATGCATAGAATGTCCTTCGTCACGAAGAGTTTTTCCTCCCGGTAGTGACTTTTAGCCCTCAAGCAAAAGTGTTCCAGTCGCGGAGCAGGCTTTCCGAGTATATTTGTTTGTAAGGCCTGCCATGTCGTTGTGCTGATATCCTGTATTGATAGCTCTCTGATACGGTGAACCTGTTGGAGGGCTAGCCATAATCCCGATTTTTCCGAGTCCGAGTGATCATGAGGCTTATCGGATCTGATGACGAGGCCAGAATCTTTCGATCTTTCGAGCATTTCTTGGACCCATTTCAGATTTCCGATGGGCAGATAAGCCCACAAACTGGGTGAATTGAGAGCGATGTTTCGCCAGTAGCGACATACATAGGTCAGATTTATCCATTCCAAAGGACTGTGATTTGGACCCGCCGAGTCCACGCAATGGAGTTGCGCAAAAGAAAAAATCTCGCACAAGGTTTCGGGAGGGAGACTGGATATTGGTACCAGGCTGTTTCGTCGAGACTTCGAAGCCAAAAGAGATGCCTCGTAGCTTTCAATCGATCCATCGATCATCTGGAATGTTTCTTCCAATGACGTGTTCGCCTTGAGTGAGTGAAGGCCGTCCATTGGGAAAGATACACCCAACCGTTTCGAATCAAGAGATGTTTGAGCTGCAAGGCAATTGTAGGTTGATAAGAAATAATTGAAACTTCGAACCGTACCTTGCAAGAGTCAACGAGTCAACGTCACTGTACACGTCAAACCCAGGTCAAACCGACTGGAACGTTCTTTGTGACTTATTTGTGACAGTGTGATAGATATTTTACATTTCCAGGTGAAGGGTAAATACAGGGTAAATAATTCGTGATAAGTAAGTATTTGTAACGCAATGATCAGGATTTTCAGAAGCGCTTACTATAAGTATCATAATGGACGTCTGTCCGAGGAAGAGGAGAGCTCAGAGTCGTCAATTTTGTGACTTACGGTGAATTGTGACAGAGTTTCGGCAACTGACATGGACTCCGGTGGCATGCTCGCCCGCAGAAAATTAACGGTATCCGGATCACTATCCAGAGGAATTGCAACAAGGTGCCATTAGAGTGATATTGGTTTGCTTGATAACCATTGCAGATGTAAGTGTAAATATAACTATAGGTATGAATGTACAAATTAAAGTTTTGATACTATTAAGTACATAGTTCAAGTCATGTCTAAGCCAGTCATTATTATTCGGTACGACAATCCCACCGGTCCGTTGAGAAGGGATCAACCATAAGTAACACAAGAGAAAGAATAACCAGACTAGGGATGGTCAATCAATGCGGGCTCTACCCCATAATTCAGGGGAAAACTGGGTGCCGTCAAGGTGCCATTTCTAAATGGATGTAATTCAACGGACGACCAAGGCGTCAATCCAAATGTCCAAGCCCTCGTCTCGGTAGCGCCTCAACAACTCCTCCATCGAGGGCAACAAGGGGTTTATTGAATAGAGATGGAATGAGTTCAGGGTATTTGTCGGAGGTCGTCCGGGTGCCTTGCGCGTCCTTAATCGCGATTCAAAAAACGCTGTTAGACAAGGATATGTATACCACTTTCCGTAGCAGTGCAATGTCAGCGATTGAAGGAGAGGAAGCATGGGCTGTGTCTGCCGCGATGATGTCCTGCCGTCTGCAGAAGTCGAGAAACGGGACCGCGGGGTACATTCCCTGAAGAACGTGTCCGTGATAGGATCTTCATCGAGCGCGCTAAAGGAGAAGCGTAGGTCCAGCTGACGCAGACCTGGAAGCTCTGTCATGCATTGCATAAGTTGTTGTTCGGAGAGGGGAATATATCTAATGCTGAGTGATTCCAACGTCGACGCCACACGCCGAAGAAATGTAATGAAATTGGAATGGGTTGGAGACCATGCCGGGGCTTGCTTTGCTAACCATTTTAAACGGAGATTGGTAAGCTTGGGCAGTGAAAGGAAAGAGAGAAATTGGGTGAGGTGAGACTCTGGGTGATGGGTTTCCGGCGGCGCGTCAATACCGCCTCCATGGAGAACGAGATCCAGCGTCTCCAAGGTTGGTAATGAGATGGAATCTACGGTTGTATGTTCGTCGGCCATGATGCAATTCACGTTGACTGTAAAGTGTCGCAAATTTTCTGTCTGTGAAAGAATCTCCAGACATTTGTCTAACGTTAGCAAATTATTGTGCTCTAGTTGAAGGTCCAATATGGTAAGCTGATGCCACGGAATATTCAGAGCTGAGATATCGAGCGCCGAATCAGAGCTCCAGGTCCCATTGAGCCTGATCGCCAGCGATTGCAGCTGCGGCAGGTCGATGGGAAGTGACTTTTGTAGATCCTTGACGTCCGATGCGGGCAGGATCAATTGGACGTCTCTCCACCGACGCGCTTGGGGTATAAGCGCGGCCACGAGCTGGGACGAGCGTTGATTGGGAACGCGTCCAACTGGGATGTGGACCAGTCGGATACTGAGCGGGTAGCTTTTAGAGCGTTTCAGCCAGCGGTCCATGGTGTCCATGACATGTTTGTCATATGCCGAGGTCGAATCTTTGCCTGATCCAGTGATTTCGATTTCGAAAGCTGACCAAAGCTTTGGCGTATGGAGGACAAGATGTTTCCAAGATTTACAGACTCGTGAAAGAAGGAGAGGTGCCTCGTCGATGTCAAATCGAGGCAAGTCGGGTAGACAACAGCTGAATATTTCTATTACAAGTTCGACAGGCAATGACTCGAATGGTGGTGCTGCGTGAGGACGACGACCGAGGTCAGATCCCTATATACCAAGGACATTGAGAAACATCGCATTTTGGTGGAAGCTGGCCAATTAAGACTCACTTTAGCAGCTTTGAGGCTCTGTAAAGACCCATTAAAAAGTTGAGATCGTTTATATTTTAGGTATTCAGGCATCCTATACATAGAGAGAGTGAGTAGGTCGAAGACGATGAAGACGACGGAGGACTCACTGATAGTAACACAAGATGTAGTGGACAGGACAAGATGTGGAGTTGGAGGAGAGTGGTGCATTTAAAGGAAAGACGTGTCTCTGCTCCAATGTGGTTGAATCTAAGATTAGGTCGCAGCGTCGCCTTTTGTATCTCACGGCAGCCATTTCGGGAACCGTTCGTAAGACAAGGTTATCTCGGAGAGTATACACATCAATCTCGTGTATGATCTCGATGTGAACGTTTGGACCTTTGATAGAATGGGGTTAGAATGGCTATAATGGAACTGATAGCATTGCTCACCTTAGGCTCAAATTCCCAAGTGCCTACAAAAAGTTACTGTAATAGCCTGTATTGGGTGAACAACCCAAATCGAGCTTGCGTTTCTCCGCGTCGTCTGCGGCTCGAGCACACTGCTCTATAACAGGTTGTGCCGTCCACAATTGAGCAACTTCTCCGTTGTGGCAGCCCGCATCCGAGACACGACAGTCCGAAAACGATGATTAGGGTTAAAGTCAGACTCACCCATCCCATAATTGGACGACCATGCATGACTGCGGCTTTACGATGCACGATGATGTGACGCTATCTTCAGGCTGCCAACGGCAAATGGATGCCAAAATTCCTGCCCACCATATTAAAACGACCAACCCAAATCAACACATGCAGGATACTAGTACTAGCTGGTACTAGTTCTTGTTTATCGAGTTTCATGGTTCAACTTGAAGTTGCTTCGTAGCAAACCAACAATCCTTGATTGACTAACCAACCGACGCTTTATCTTCGACCCACTCAAAGACACACAGGTTACCGTTGCGAAATGAAGTGTTTATGGATTCCGATTCCCGAACGTTACTGGAAACCCCTGGGAGCAACCTAGGAATAGCTGTGTTATAAACCTATTGTCCGCTGGTAAACGGAGTTCGTTGTCGAGAGTAGGGACCCCTCGAAGCTGTAATATGCATTAAGCACTGGTTGCGAAGAATGGAACGCTTGCATGCCGACCCCTATTCAGCATAAAGGTTGGTATTGTAAGCCTCACAATCGCGAAACGAATTTTATTGTAAGCGCACTTGAAACCTTGTTGGACTTGAAGTTTGAAGACATTAGCTTCCCCACAATGCCTTGGAAACGACGACATGTCTCGACGCCACTTTGGGGAGGCCGGTGAATGACCGTTTCGACTTTTTTCGCGCCAAGGTGTCGACCCAAATCATGCAAGAACGTCGAAGTCGTTGTCAGTGCGAATGGTCGCCGCGATGTACGGAAGTGTCAAGGGTTTGGACGTGATAGTACAGAGAAAAGGTTGCTATCATCAATGGCGGTGCAAAAACGCAGTCATCGGCCCGAATCAAGTGAAAGTTTCCCTTCGTTACCCGTAAACTCATGATCAGGATGAAAAAAACTAGTCGTTGTACCCATTACAAACACGGTCGTGAGGATCACTCAATTGTACTCAACGATAGGTAAAAGAAATACGGCATCGGACAGCATGAACAATGAAAGAAACGAGATGAATGACTAGTACGTATGACTCAACCTCAGAAGAACTTGCCAAAATCGTACGCCTCTGCACCACCAGCCTCCTTCTTTCCCTCAGCCCGCTTCGCCTTCGTAGCCGACGGTGTATTCGCTACTTTAGCACTGGTTTCCGCAGAAGGCACCTTCTTCGCACCAGGGGCGGCGCCTATTGCAGAAGAAGATTTTGGTTTTGGTGGCATGGACTTGGCCTTCGACGCAGTCTTGATGGGCGCAACCACGGGCTTCTCATGCGCTTTAGCATCCACATCGACCTTTTTGGCTTTGGCTGATGAAGCTTGCACAGGTTTGAGAGGCTTCGATTTCTGCTGCTGCTGCGCGCCTTTGATGGAAGCAAGCTGCTTTGCATTGGTACGTGATGGCTTAGCGAGAGCAGCTGCGAATGCGACCTTTTTGGCAGGCCGCGCGGGCGGAGCAGCTTCCACCTCTAACGCGCGCTTGCGTTTTTGCTTGTTGGAGAGCGGTGCCGGAGCCGGAGCGTCGTCTTCGTCTTCGGCGTCATCTTCCTGTTCCTCCTCTTCTGATCCTTCGCTCCCCTCCTCTTCTCCTTCTTCCGCGTCCTCCTCCTCCTCCTCATCGACATCCATACCCGCATCATCATCACCCGCGGACTGCTCAGTATCGTCATCGCTCGCCTCAGCCTCAGAATCCTGAAGGCCAGCCCAATCCTGCTCGAGCGCCGCGCGCCGCGCGTCCGCGGCGTTCGCCGGCGCGAGCTTGACGAGTCCGCCGTCCCTCCGTCTGTCTTTCCGCGTCGGGAGCCCGGCCAGGACAGCCTCATCGTGTGCGTAGAGCTGTGCGAGAAGCGTGTCCGATCCCGCGTGCGACGCCTCGGCGGGGGTGGATTTAGAGGACGCGGATGATGGGGGAAGCGTGTAGTGGGAGAGTTTGCCCACGCTCCAATCACGGAGAACAATGCGCGCTGCGCCTGTCAAATCCAACTCTCCTTTCTGTTGGGTGAGAATAGGAGAAAGATATCAGTTAGAAAGTTGACTCGGGAAACCAGATGAAGGGAAGAGGGAGAGCGCGGAGTCATGACGCTGCGCGATCGATGACGACACGTGGGAGATGAAGAGAATCGCAAATAGAAAAAAAAATGGGGGTGTTGTGTCATAACCATAAAAATAGTGTAAAACGCACTCTTTTCACGAGTTGGTTCGCGCGGGCCACACCTGACAGGAAGGACGTCAAATCGCCCTTGACGAACGCGGGAAGGCTGTATAACAGCATGAGGTCTTCAACGTTCGCACGAGAGATGATCTCCAACACTGAGAATGGAAAAGATAAACCAAGAATGAGCAGAGATCATTATTTGGAATGCGAACAGCACACGTACCTGGGGGTTTGGGATCCTTCAAGCGGTCTATT
The DNA here is from genome assembly GCA_014925825.1 of Pholiota molesta. Classification (NCBI taxonomy): domain Eukaryota; kingdom Fungi; phylum Basidiomycota; class Agaricomycetes; order Agaricales; family Strophariaceae; genus Pholiota; species Pholiota molesta. Next base: position 63,984 of record JACGCK010000232.1, read on the forward strand.
CTGCCCTTGCTGCGAAGCAGAATATCGCGAGCTCGGCCCTCCTCGAGCACCGCCGCGTCTGCGGCATCATCATGCACGAATGAGAGCCCAGGCGTGTCGATGATCAGCATTTTTTGGTCCTCGGATTCCAACTCCACCTCCTGAGGAAGTTCGGTGGTCGTGGGCCCACGCGATGACGAGGAGAGGGTGTAAACGGGCAGTGCTGATCGTTTCAGGAGCGAATTAATCAACGAGCTCTTCCCGACCTACGTAACAAATACAACTGCAAGTCAAAAAACAGAGCACATTCAGGAGGTACACGGAAAACACATACATTGGCCACGCCAACGACAGCTACAGCCAGAGGCTCGTCACCCTCTTTTTCTTTCGCCCAATGGCTGAGGCAGGAGAGGATGGAATCAGCGCCGATGGCATCAGTGGTGGGTATTTTGGGCGCCTTGCCCTTGCCCTTTTTAATTTTGGGACAGCTTGCACCACTGGTTCGGGAGGAAGGAGGTGGCAGAGCGGAAAAGGAGGGTTGGGTGTTCATTTCTTAGCTGAGTCGACCATTGGACGACGGCTTCTCTCGGACATGTGTCTATTGTAAGAAAACACCAATTAATTTGAGAGCAATGAAAAAGAAACGAACACGCACCAATTTTGTTCAGGACGAAAAGGACCTTCTTCCCCATCCCCTTCACAGTCTCCTCGATGTGCTTGCTGCGATAAGCCAGCGGATCGCGCGCATCCAGCACCTCAACCACCACATCCGCCTTCTCAAGCACGGCCTGCAGGTTGGGCAAGTCGCGGTTGATCAGCACCGGCACCTCGTCCTCATCCTCCTCGTCCTCTCCTCCACCACCTCCGCCGCAGGCTGGGCCGCGGCTTCAAGTGCGTCCCGAGGCTCTTCGCACTGAGCGCAGCGATGCTCTCCGCACCGACGTTCAGGTCCCTCGACCTTCCCATCCCCGCGTCATCGCGCTCTCCGTCCGAGCCCTCTCCCTCCTCCGCCTCCGAGTCCTCGAAAGGCTCCCCGCGGGCGATAGCGCGCGCCTTCGCCAGCGCGCGCTGCTTCTCCTGCTTCTTTTTCTCTCCTCTC